>JAVJIF010014634.1:0-88029 GCA_038442645.1 Agave tequilana | reverse complement strand
GGGGGGAGAGAGAGGCAGAGGAGAGAGGGAGAGAGACAGAGGCAGGCGACGGTAGGAAGGCAGGGGGCGGCGACGACGAGAAGGCAGGCGGGTGAGCAGGCGGGCGGCGACGACGATTAGGTATGTTTTGCTTTTTTTTTTAACACGACTCGGTCAAGACTCGGCCGAGTCAGCCCGCGACTCGGCCGATTCAGCCGAGTTGACTCCGAGTCTTACCCGAGTCGATCGATTCTGAGCCGATCCCTTGAACCGGGTCTCGGAATTGTCTCGGCGGGTGCCGAGACGGATACGACTCGGCCGAGTCGTATCCGACTCGGCCGATACTTTGAACCGTGATGGAGACGGGTTCTGTGTTTTAGATGTGTTTCGTACATACCCGAAACCATGACCCAATCACCTGGCGCTGAATCATGTCCTACCGCTAGGTAGTCAATAATAATAACAATATGAACAATATGGGATGCCAGTCATCTCCCGAAACCCTGCAGTTAAATCGTCTTTCGGCTGTGCAATCTGTATTTTAGGTCCACCAAAAATACAGAAACTGTCCCCTTATCAATTTTCATATCTCGGTGTAAGTTATTTAATGTCATTGATACTTAGATTACTAAGACTAATCAATTTTCATGTTACCTAGATTGCTAGAATAATACGATAACACTAATGGTAACAATGTCAATAGTGTAAACATGATATCAATATAAAAATATAACAATATAAACAAGACGATGGTGCTAGCGTTTGGCAATATTTTTCAGTGATTTAGTAACATGAACAATATTGTTAGCATATAAATGTCATGTACACAGTACAATGAGTCAAGTTTTTCAGGTAAAATCATGATAATGTTCAGAATTAATAATCGGGTTCTTTTTGAAAATTTTCACTAATTATGATTATTATAGGCATTTTTCCATGCGAACAAACAATTAACAATTCAATTCTAGAAATCAATAATTATTTACTAAAATATTTTCACACCGATTTCATGTAGGGATAATCTTAAATAATTTTTGAGGAATACTTAATTCAATTGCACAACATTAAATAGTGGGAATTTTGATAATTTTCCATAATGCTGGAAAGTTACTAATTCAAGCAATATAATGTTCAGAAGTTAATAATTATTTACTTAAAATATTTATAATAATTTAATGCAGACACAAAATGAATAGTTCAGGGCAAACCATTTGTACAATAAATTAAAACATGAAACTTTATTGTTTTCTAAATACTTTTATATGCTAAAAATTTGATAAACTATTTAATTGATTAAACACTACATAAATAAATTAGAAAATAATTTAAATTACTACAATAGAATACAATTTGTTTAAAGAGATAGAACACTCATAGTGCTCGTAGCCCGGACCAGGACTCGCTACCTCGATCTGAGTCGTCATCGGAGTCATCATCATACGCGAACCTCTCATAACTCGCTCTGCCGCTGTTGTCATGTCTTCGTGTGTGTTTGTAACATCCTAATTTTTTTTAAATCCTAACTAACACTTTAATCTTTGATTATAAGATAACACCGTTTTGAATTGGTATTGGAACCAATAATTTATGTGATAAATATTATCACTATATAAAGCTTCGGTATTGAAAGGAGTATACAAATAGTAGAGTGTGCATACAAAAAGATACACAAATGTATTAGTAATTACAAACCTATGGAATTAATGAAAAGCCCAAATCATTCTCATCTTTTTTTTAAGTAAAACCCAAGTCCATGGTCAATTAATGAAGCAAATAGTGGAGCCCAAGCCCACACATACAAGAATCCATAAAGATGTATTTTAAATAACTTGTGGTACATGTACAAATACATGTACACTTGTGTGTAAGCACAAAATTAGAATAACTAATTACCAAATTAAATATGTGAGTGGGTTGGTGAGTGGCAGGGGGAAAGCTTGAGGTGGAGATTTTTGAGAGGGGATGGGAAATTGTGTGGTATGTGTGGCATCAGAAGATTAACCTCTAAACTCTCTCTCCCCCTCTGTTTTCACTTTCTCTCGCACACCCATGAGCTCTCTTCCCCCTCTTTTCTCACTCTGACTAGGCAAGGAGGCCGGCGAGGGGAAGCTCTGGCCAGGACTGCACGATGGCAGTCCTAAGGAGCACGGGCGGCGGCAACAAGGGAGCAGAGGCGACAAAACCCCCAGCTCTCATTTCTCTCTCTCTCTTTTACTTTTTTTCTTTTTCTTTCCTCTCTTTGTTGGGCGGGGCCACGTCGGCGGAGTCGTCGGGCCCAGGCCGGCGATGGCGAGCGCCAGGCCGGCGGGGAGGCCGGCCAGGTTGGCCGGCGGCGTCATGGGCGGAGGAGGGCGCAGGTGAGGGGGTCTGCTGCTGTTTTGAAGAAAAGAAGAAGAAAAGAAGAGGTTTTTGGGTTGTGGGTTCAATTGAAACCCAACATGTTAGAGAACCCAACCCGACCCAAATCCCTTATAAAAGGTAAAATTTTGTTTAAAGTCCTGATGTATAAAATTATTGCACTGTGAACCTTAAAGATTACAATTCTGATCCTAACTTATTGGTTTTGGTTTCCGGATGATATCTTTGTCATCCGGAGTCGGATTCGGACAATTCTTAAGCCGTTGCGATCGTGGAGACGAAAGCTACGTGTTCACAGTGTTGAGAAGTGAAATCGAAAAAAGGTGAGTGGGTTTTCAATAAGTTCGAGTTAATTATGAAATAATTCCAAATTATTGTTATGAAAACCATGTTTAACTGGCGTTATATATGTGATATGGTTGCTTACTTCACTATGTTTAATACTGAGTGGAACCACTAATATGACATGTATGTGTGGCTATTGAATGTGTTACTTGATTATAAGTTCTTGACGGAACTATTGCTATATGTGTGCACATTGTTGTTACATATATTATGGAGGAAGGGACTCGTATTGCACGAGCGGATGGGGAAAGATGGGGTATTATTATTATCGTTATATACTATTGGAGGAAGGGACCCGTATTGCACGGGTGGAGTGCGAAGACGGTGCTATTATATGTATATAAGTTATGTTGTTTTAAAAAGATAAAGAATTAATATTTATGAAAGAACTAGTATGTGTGACGTGTGTACATGTGATATGCATGTGTGGGTACATTTTATGTGTTGAATGTGTTACCAGTGTATGATATGATAAAATCAGAACACAAAATTGTAATGAAGACACCGACAATTGTTGCTATACACACATCAACGTTATTTGATTAACAACTGAAGTACATTGATTATATAGTTTAATATATATGTTCATGATCACTCACTTTCATGCTTCATGTACACTATACGTTGTTAATATCATGTTTCAATTAAAAATAAGATTAACTCTGCTCATTGAGCTGTTGAGCTCACCCTCCTTTAGTTTGGATACTTTCAGGTCAAGGCAAACCAATGATACAACCGAAGAATTCGGGACCATGACACTGGATTATCACCAAAACTCTAGACGGACATTAAAGTTGATATAATTGAACCCTTGTATTAACATGTTTGTTTTGTATAAATTTAGTTGTTATGGTGTAGGACCATGCTGGATCTGTATTGTACATGTTAAGGGTTATGTATAATTCAATTTTTTTGAATTAAGATTCTTGGAATGATTTTGATGATACTTTTTATTGAGTGGATTATTTTATGAGATTGATAAGTTGGTGCAAGTATGAATAATTTTTTAACGTAAGTAGGCAATGTCAAGCTGAAATTGTGATATAAAATGTATGGGATGTTGTCTATGAATACATGATCGATGTTAAGACCAGATTTGTAACTTTTTTTTATATATGATGTATTACGGCAGGCTCCGTATAATAGAGGAAATGTTGCCGAAAGTTTTGAAGAAGTTAGAGATTATAAAGATTATGTAATTGATTAGCGTAATTGGATTGGATTAAAGTTAATTCGGTGATAAAAAAATTATGACCATTATAGTGTACCTGCTGTTATTGCATCGACTGCAGTTGCTCGTCAGGCTTACGATCGAGCGTGAGGACCGGTAGTATGGAGGCGGGCTGCAAGTGGCGGGAGTGAGGTCTCGGGTGGTGTGGGTTGGTGGAATTGACGGCAATCTCGCTGTGGAGAGGATGATGACATCGTCTATCATGGTCGTGGGGAGAGAAGGAAGAAGAGGTGAGGGCTGTCAGCCAAGAGGAAGGAGGAGGAGGTGCTGGTGGTGGTGACGGTCAGGGCCAGTGTTGTGCACGCGAGGGGGAGAGGAGAGATAGAGAGATAGAAGGAGGCGGTGGGAGAAGAAAAAGGATGAGGCTGTCGGTTGGGTGTTAATGGTGTGCAAGGTGAGGGGCGTGAGGACGACAGGCTGTGAGGGGATAATGTTGCTGCCGATGACAGAGAAGCACGAAGAAGATGAAGGGGAGAAGGTGGCAATGTGTGCAGAGAGGAGAAGAAGAAGATGAGGGGAAGGACGACAAGTGGCGTCAGCCTACAAGGCTGCCGATGAGGGAGGTAGTGGTCGTGGGTGGTGCAAAAAGGAAGAGAGGGTGACTGGCGGTGGCACGGTTTGTGCAGCAGAAGAGAGTGGGGAGGGAGAGGGAGAGAGGGGGGGGAGAGATAGAGATATGGTGATGGAGGGGAAGAGGCGGTGACGATGCATGAACTAGGGTCAGGGTTTGACAGGGAACGAAGTGGAGAAGGGAAATAGATGGGGGTAATATGGTCTTGTGAGCCTTGGGTCTAGCCAAAAGAAAAATAAAAGAAAAAGGAAGATGAGAAAGAGCTACGTGCTGTAGTGAACGAGAGAAAAATGAAAGAAAAAGAAAGAAAGGAAATGGGCTTGGGCTTATTAGACTAAGACTGTATATAGGAAAAGAAAATGAAAGAGAAAGAGAGAGGAAAAATGGTATCAATCTAAACAAGATAATTAATAACAATAACATATTAATAACAATCATAATAATTAATAATGATAATAATAATAATTAAGAATGTTAATAACTAATAAGTAATAGTGATAATAAAATAAATTTAAAATAGTATTAATAAATTGATAATTATTAATAAATATTATAAATTATATTTGTAATAACAATGGTATTGATGAGTTATAAATCAAATTAATCAATAATAGTAATATGATAAGTAAATCCAAATAAATATTTAATATATTAATCAAGTATTATTTACTGAGAGATATTACACACAAGCTAAAAAGTTGCGGTTTAGAGAAGCCAGAAAATTTAGCTTCTCCCAGCCACAAAAGAAGAAATCACCCCACAATGATCTCCTATTTCTTCTCTTGCATGATCGATCATGCAATCTGATCTTTAACTAAATTTTTTGAATTTTAAATGTAATTTTCTTAGCAAGTTATTTCTAACAAATTACTTTAAATACTAATTTTTATTGAAACACACTTAAAATTTTTAAAATTACCAAACATGATAAGCCTTCTAAAAGTCTTTTTTTTAAAAGGTGCTTTTGGATAAGTCCTTTTTCTTAAAAGATTTATCTATAAGCACAAGCAACATCAAACACACCCGTAGTCTACTTGATTTGTTGCCTACACAATATGTACAATTTTACAAATATGAAGGCCAGGAAAGAAATTCAAAAACTTTCCATTCGAACAAGGAGGCATCTTTTAGTTTGTTGCATATACGATGTGTAAAAGTAGGTTATAAACATGTAGGCTAAGTCGGTGTTAAATTAAGCGGAAGAACTTTTGATGGTTTATACTCAACAATTGACGCAAAAATAAATCCAAACTAATATGAAAACTGTTGATTTAAAGTTAAATTAAAAATGTAATTAGAATTAATAAAAATATCTAATTTTGATCTAAGTATGAAAAATTAGGATATGCTTATTTGGGATGCCTGAAGTTGGAGGGAGATGAAATTATTAATTAGAAACATTACGTTTTTCCTCTCCCCTTTTGTTTTTGTGTTTATTTAGGTTTCATTATTTGTTGGAACTGTCGAAAACTTACAAAGTTGATGATACCAAATGTATATTGGCCGAAAATTAGTGCGACCGAAAACTACATGTGAGGATGAAAGGAGCAAAACAACCAAAAATAAGGATGAAACGGGCAAAACCTCATACCTGGTTCATATCCTTTTGCCAAACTCACCCAACTTCCTTTCTTATCTTGAAAAACTTGTTTTCCACATTTTGCTCAAGGAATGCATCTAAGTAGTTTTTAAGTGGCGAGATCAAGTGTGCTATATGTAGTGCAATTAGCCAAATTAAGTCTTTAATTTTTTTCAAGTTACTTGATAATAAAGCGGGAGACTGCGTATTTATGAGCTAGTAAGGCATCAAGTATTGGGTGTCACTTGCCTAGGGCTGTCCTGGTGAGATTAACATCAACTGCCTCATCAATTGGCAAGGAAGAGTTGTCTTAAATCTGAGTTGGTGTTGGTTAAAGTTTTCTTTGCAAGATTGGAAGCCAATGCAAGATTGGAAGCCAAAATAGAGTGAAGCTTGTCAATAGGACTATAACCAAAGAATGATCGCTGCTACATGTAGTTCTCTTTACCTTTGTCAAGTTGACCTCTCAAGAGAAAGTTAACTTTAAGTGAGATAATTGTAGTGGTGAGCTTAAGGACTCTGATAGTGAAATAGGAAGCTTGTCAATTTTTTTTTTCATATCAAGGAGCATATGGTTTAATTCCTCACTCACCATCTTGGTACACTAGGAATATTACTAGATATATTTAAAAGCTCAAAGTATTCAAGTTTCAGCCACCCTCTCCCCTGCTAACCATTTTTTGGTATCTTTGGATTGGGATAAATAAGAGCTAGAATAACTTGATGGATTTGTTACAAGTAAGCTAATTATATAGATAATATATATTGCTAGATATATTAAAAGTTTGAAGTACTCAAGTTTCAACCACCCTCTTCCCTGCTGATAGTTTTTGGTAGCTTTGGATTAGGTTAAGTAAATAGGACTTGAATAACTTGATGGATTTATTACAAATTAGCTAACTATATAGATACTATTTCAAAGAAATTATGGTTAAAATTGACACTACAGGTTCTCCAAAAGGACTCTAAAATCCTGAGGTTTCATAAAGCTAATAAAAAAAGTGAATATTTTAAGACTTTCCCTAGGTACATGAATGAGCTTAAAATAGATTCACATTCATAGGCTTGGCAATTGCAATTGAAAACTTCTTGTGGCTTTCTATACACTGATATCATGTTGACTGATCAACACATAATCCTCTGCGAACCTAATTTCTCGACTCCCACAAAACCTACTGATGGCAATGGGTTTGATTTTGGTTGGATCTTGCACGATCCAGCGGGATCAGTTTTAATTTATGAGATCCATACCTTAGCCCCAACTCCCAACCTAGAGATGCAAGATTCATTACTGGATCTAAACTAAAGCTATCAGGTTCAAATATGGGTTTGTGATTAATTATTATCCATTTCCAGAGAGACAACTTTTATGTAGAAGTTAATGAAAATTGATAAGTTTTCCCTTTTCATCAAATTTTGGTTTTCTAATGTCTTTTTTATGTGTGTGCTAGCGTCTCAGATGAACCATTTTTTGCTTCCATAACAAATTAACAACTTTCATCAAGAAATTAGTGGAAATTAATAAGAATTTTTTGTTTTTAGTTTGCTTCTTCTGTAATGAAAATTGATAAGTTTTTCCTTTACATAAAATTTGGTTTTCTAATGTATTTTTTATGTGTGTGCTCGAGTCTCAGATGAACCATTTTTCACTTCCATAACAAATTAACAACTTTCATCAAGAAATTAGTGGAAATTAATAAGATTTTTTTTTTGTTTTTAGTTTGCTTCTTCTGTATGATCCAGACGTCTAAAATGAGATGCAGCTGTTAATTCATTTCCTGTTTTCTAGTTGTTCAGTGAGTTCTGTTGCTGTTACTGTAACACATGTCTATTGACCTTTCAAGGACGTCTCATTGTTGTTTCAGTAATCCTTTTTTACTAAAAAACTATTGGTGCAATTCCACCTTTTTTGATCTGGTTGTCTCTTGTGGGATATGCAGACATCGAACAGATATTTAAAGAAGCACAACATCGTTGGCTGCGCCCAGCTGAAATTTGTGAAATTCTGCGGAACTATCGGAAATTCCGTATTGCCCCAGAGCCTCCAAATAAGCCTACTAGTATGTGTTTCATTGTATTTTTTTGTTATGGCTTAATATAATGTGGGCGTAGAAAGTGAATTTTGGTTTATGGCAAAGAAGTTGACTTCTATGATATAAAACAACACTTTTAGACATCTTATTCACAGACGCAATCATGCAATTTGCTACGATAGAATGCTCTTCTGATTATCTGCATGTCTTCATCCTCTACAATAGACGATCCAAATTTGCATACAATATTAACATCAGTTAATTGATATCATCATGATTGTCGCATACATTTAACATACAATCTTAATTTTTGTCTAATATAGTTTAAGCTGATCCATGTGGCCGATCCGGCGCAACTCTCATTTGGTTCATGTAGTCTACCCCAAATACTTGGGACAAATGGCTTAGTTGTTGTTGTATAGCTTAAGTGAGGGATTCTTGTTGCATAATTGAATTAATCAGTGGTGCATTTGTTAAGTAAAAATTAATATAAAGCAATGAGATGCTGAAAATTTTAACTCTTAATGTCATGACTTAAGTTGTGATCACTATTGAGAACTAAGATTGCTTGGCCCAGTGGGTTTGATTTTGTATGTCCAATTATTGGCCCACCACATGCAACTAACTTGGGGAATTGTTCCAAGAACTATGTTAACACTTTATATAATTTGGCTTTGGTCTCTTTTCAATTAAGGTCAGCACATTTTTCGTGCCAAAATTTTTCTACCAACCATAGTACTTAACCATTTTGCCTTAGTCTTTAGAGTAAATTTCTCCCACACCCTTACTTTGTCTGGAACTTGCCACTAAATCCCTCCCTAAACAATCATTTAGTTTATCCTCATTTTGGAGGGACTAAATCCAAGTTTCAGGGGGCTGGACCATTTTGGCATGGGCTCTAAAGAAGGTCATTTGATAAGCGATTTTCCCAGAAATGAGTGTGAAATAGTCTACTTATCTTAATCTCTAACTGTTATTGCTTTCTTTGTGTTGTTGCTTTGTTGTTTTCTCAGTCCTATATTCCGTTGGATTTCATTCTTACACAAGGTAACAGAAGAACTTCTCCATTAAATATTGGTTGTTGGTTATGACCTTTTAAGGAGCTTATTTAGGCAGCAAAATCTAATAGTGGTCTACGTTAAATGACAAAGCCATTGGGTTGACTTTCTCATTTTTTTTTCCTTTCCCCTCCTTTCGCTTCCTCTCACATGATCTCGTCTTCCAAATTACTCACCACTTTAGCTCATCCATTTTTCATCCCTTGTTTAAAGTTCTCCCCTCTCAATCCATGCCTATCCAAACTCCGCCAGCTGATGTATATATCTTCATAGATATTGCTTTAAGGTAATTTGTCACTCCTCTTGCATAGGATATTTCTTACAGAAGGTCTTCAAGGGAAAGTAATTTCTAGAATGGACTAACCACTAGGCAAAATCGATGTCAAATTTACCAGAAGTCTGCATCTTCCATGTGGAGTTAATAGCATTAGGCAGGGCTGCTCATGTGTGTAGACAAGGGTTTCACCAAGACCCAAGTAGAAAGGAGGGAGCTTATCTGGTTCTAGCTATTGAACTCATAATGCACAGTCCACCGTAGTCCTGCTCCCAATTTCATGCCATGTCCTGCAATTTTGAATTTGTTGTTCACTATTTATGGTAGTAATTCAAGGAAGTGGACACATGAACCTAGCCTATCCAGGTAATAATGTTGATGTATGATATCTAATATGCGAATTAAACCTCATCATTGTGGTAGGCATCATTTTTTCCTAATTGATTAATAAGACATGTTGAAGACATGTACGGCCAAGGTAATTTATTATTTTTAGGCACTGTTTTGCAATAGTATAACATTGTCTAAGGATGACTTTATCCTTTGATTCCTAAATAAGTTATTCCTTGAATATTCTACCCTTTTGAAGGAATAAATTTACCCACAAAGAAACAGGATAAGGTGAGTGCATGGTTGCACTAAAAGACAAGGTACTATTCCACTTAGACATCACAACTTGTTTTTGGCGAGAATAAAGTTATTCTTATGTTTTTGAAAGAATATGTGTAACCGTTAAGACTTATTCCTCCACTTGTCCCTTTGCCCCGAAGCACTCTAGAGTTGTAGTCTGAGTATAAGCATGCACTGAAATTAGGGGATCACATTCAATTTTGGAACTTGCGTGAGAGGTGAGAGGGCCTACCCTTAGATGGGTTTATGGGTTCATGGACCTAATAAAGGTATTCTCACTGGGGTAATGGCAGTGGTAGGCATGCCTTAAATTTTCCATAGAGTAATTTAATAGTGCCTCAATTTGGTTTGTTACCTCCTGAAGGAGTTTCCTACGATTCTTTATTTTTAACCTGCAGTATTTTGTTTATGAGGGTCACACTGTTGGGCTACGTGAATTCTTGGCATTCACTGTAAATGCAGCATTACACGGACGATGAAATAAAAGATGAATAAAAAGTATCCTTACTGTATTGTTCATTTAATTAGCACACATGATATTCAGAAGCAGGCATGTTTGGTGTGTTTGTAAGTTGTTGCACCTGCGTAAAAGTCAATTTGAACTGGTACTCTATCTACTGCAAGTAATACTGATAGTCTAGATGTTAATCAGTACAGTTCTTCCACTGCAAAATGATTTTCTGATGTGCATCACTGTAATGCATATCCACCAGTAAAAATTTGCACTGATAACATGCGTTTGTGTCTGCGATGTTACTATGTTCTGCACCAGTTTGGATATCATGCATGCTAATTTATGAAACTGGTGTTTTGTCTTTTTGACCAAAGATGATTTGGAGATGTTTATCGCTGCAAAACTTTTATCATTTAAGATAACATTGTTAAAGATATAAGTATGGGATGATCCAAGCTGTTTATAACTAATAAGTTGCTGCTATATTTTTGGTCCTAGCTTACTAAATAACTGAGATATTAAATAATCTGCTGTTTAACTGTATTTTATGGAGTAAATAATGACATCTACAATATAATAACTAATCTACAAGTTAGAGGGAGAGAATTAAAAAAAGGCAAGTTGTATGCATATAGGTTTTAGAGGACTTTATCTTGAGAGTTATTGATCTCTGCCAGGTTGCAGTATGACCTGCCTTCCAATATGAGCTACTTTACAGAGCGAAATGAGCTCTATGCCTTCTTTAGGTGTGTTTATGTCAAAAGCACTGTGGGAAAATGTTCAAAATATTGATTTGCACAAAGATAAGATATGTTTAGATATCTTTCAATTTAAGAAGTGTAATACATTGAGCTAATCTATACAAAGCTGAAGAAGTAAGGCCTATTCCTTTTGCAAGTTGTAAAAGGGTATGATAGGTTAAAATTTTAGCATAAATATATCCTCGAATTTTATTATAATTATTTGATGCATGGACCTTCGAATGCAGGAAAATATTTATGTTTGTATTTATGCATGTACTTAGCACTTCCCCTTATCGCTTGTACGCATTCTACACATATTCTGAGTATTCTAGTGTTATGTTGTATATTCTAGTGTTATGTTATTGTGTCCATGCGTCCTACTTTTTAGGGAATTACTGTGTTGCATGTCCGTGCCCGTGTCGTGCCCCTGTCCCGTGTCTGTTTTTTTAGAGTAATACCAGTTTACTAGTAAGTTCAATCCTGTTTACCATAATTATCATCATCATATTTACTCTCCTATTAATTCCCAGAGCTACAGTATTGGTTTGCTCAATTCTGTCTTTAGTTGCTGCTGTCTTACAATATTGGTTACCATTCAAGAGTGCCATTTTCTATGGTGAGGTTTTCTCTCTCAACGAGAATAATCATTGCTCGTGCATTCATTATCGTTTAGGTTTTTTTTTTTCATTTTTCCATGCCTTTCTAGCATATTGACATTTATGTTCTTTCTCTGTGTTCATATTAAAGATATATGTATGAAATTCTTCATTGATTCTTCCTGTAATTGCTGGCAGCCTGGCATGAATCCATCTATGGTCTCATGCCTCATTTGCATGGTTAGATCTTGACATTCATGATCTTAGTTTTCGTGGGAAGTTTCCTGGGTTACACTTTGTTTCTAAGACTCCTACAGCAAACGTTGAATTATTTAGCATCATGTTTACATTGGTTTGCACACATTAGCAAGGTTGATTGCTATGGTCTATTACATTGGTTTGCACACATTAGCTGATTAGCAAGGTTGATTGCTATGGTCTAGCAAACAGCTAGCTCCATATTGTCAAATAAACTTTTTATTTCTTGTTGACACTTGCTACTTTGCTGGAACAACTCATCTAGATTTTGTAGTTATTGGTTCAAACCTTACAACAAGTAGGAGGGTGTACTGTTTTAGTTCGCACCAAGATGAAAGGGGGGCAAAAAAGAGAAAGTGGGGAAGGTTCCTGCGCCTGACTCTTTATCTGCTGAAGGAAAAATCAGTCTGAATGTGATCCTTGGAACTGTGCCCTTATCTTTCTTTCATCCATTGGTATGTTTTGGTTCGAGTAACCGGGCGATGACTATTTAACCACTATTGATCTTCGCTGCAGTGGGAGAGATACGGGCATGTACATGATCCACTTTGTGAATACACCTGGGCAACTGACAGATCTTCGTTTGTGCCAAAGGGAAACAAGGTGCCATCTGTCATTGTTGCAAGATTGCTTTGATACATGATCAACTTATATAAGACCTCCTCGTGCATGGACACACCTGGGCAACTGACAGATCTTCGTTCGTGCCAAAGGGAACAAGGTGCCAACTGTCATTGTTGCAAGATTAGCTTGCTACAT
This sequence comes from Agave tequilana, assembly GCA_038442645.1. Lineage (NCBI taxonomy): Eukaryota > Viridiplantae > Streptophyta > Magnoliopsida > Asparagales > Asparagaceae > Agave > Agave tequilana. Next base: position 75,161 of record JAVJIF010014634.1, on the reverse strand, counting down.
CAAGCTGAAACCTGTATATTCTCAATGAAACATTATTATGAATTTTAATTCCACCCGCCACACACACCCTCCCCCCTTCTTATACCTACTTGTTTTATCCTTATATTTCCATTATAATAAGTGTTCTTTTTTACTTCAAGATTGCAGTTATTGTTATTTTCCTTTGGAAATCATCTCAAACTGCTGTTTTATAAATGCTTGTGATTTGTTGTAGGACCTAGCAATTTAAAATCTGGAGACAATTTTCCTAGATATCATGTGTATATTTACAGTTTATCAGATATTGTTTGTCCAGCTGGCATAAATCTTGACATTATGTATTTGGTTGGTTAGGCGGTTCCCTCTTTCTTTTTGATCGGAAGGTCTTAAGATACTTCAGGAAAGATGGACATAATTGGAGAAAGAAAAAAGATGGGAAGACCGTGAAAGAAGCTCATGAGAGGCTAAAAGTAAGTGAATGTAAATAGTTCATTGATTTTTAATTTATGTCAGGAAAACATATCATTTGATGAGCTATATTAGGACATCATATGAAGCTACATTGGCGTTGCCCCTGTAATATTAGAGGAGTAATTTGAAATGGATGGTGATATCATAATGATTTGTTGTTCAGTCAACAGAGTGTCATGAACTCTGGCCTCCATCATGCATGAAGGATGAACTTTAATTATCGATGCAACTTTGCTTTTGATGTTTGTATTAAGTGTTAGCAAAAAGCTATAATATTCTTCCAATTACAGGCGGAAAGTATTGATGTTCTACACTGTTATTATGCTCATGGAGAAGAGAATGAAAGCTTTCAACGACGGACTTATTGGATGTTGGATGAGTAAGTGTTTGGAGTTCTAGATATGTTTCATGTTGCATACATAATTATGTTACTGAATTACTTTCAAAGTAAAATATATATCAGCACCTTAACCCTTTTACTCTATTAGCCCAAAGTTATTAGAGATAATAAACTTTTAGACTCTGATTATTATTATTTCTTCCTCATTTGTGCAATCCAGCCGAGTCAGTAAATATGAATACTAATTTTGAATTTGTATTCAAAAGGTTCTATGCCACTATTTTTACGTGAAAACTATCACTTTATTGAGAGACACATTTGGCAATTAGGCTGACAAACTGGTTAGCAGTTCATTTTTGTAGCTAAGACAAAAATGCTGATTTAATTACTCAATTCTTCGGAAAATTTGTCTACACTACTGTTGTATACATAGAGTTTATTCTTTTTTGGGTAACCCTCCTGTTGATGATGATCATTGAAGTGTCTCGATACAAATGCTTTGCATGGAAAAAGTGGATAATCTATGTTGGACGGGCACGACCACAACGACATGGACACGACACGCGGATACGTGGCAAATTCTTAAAATACTCACGACACGTGTCCAACAAGCTGTAGGACACTTTTTGGACACGATACGGCTCTATGATAGGAGTGTTCGTGCTATATAGTGGATAATGCATAATTTGTAGTCTTTTTTTAATAAATTGAGTCAACTATGTGCACAAAAAATCTGCAAAATCTGCTTATGCATGAATCCTTTTGGAAAAATCACTGCAACCCCCAAACCCCCCCCCCCCCCCCCCCCCCCCCCCCCCCCCGAAAAAAAAAGAAAGAAAAAAGAAAAAAAAGAAAAGAAAAGAAACATAAACAAGCACACATGCACAAAAGAAAAAGAAACACACAAATAAAAGAAAAGGGGAGGGAGTGAAAAAAAGGAAAGGAAAATACATGAACATTGCAAACCTGTTGAAGCAGCCCCGGGTATGTATGATTACAACATAATCACATGGGGCAAGATTGGCTTTACTCTCTGACAGAGTACATTACACACTATTTTAGGTATCGGAAATATACTAAACCATTTAATGATGTTCTCAAATGGGTACAACCGCTTAGTGAATTAGAGAATAGGTAGATGCCTATTGGTGTCTTTCTTTCTCCTTTCAATACCTATTTGAGAGTATCTGTTAACTCCGGGAAATGTTCCTAGTATTGATTTTTTAGTTTATGTAATTTTTACCAAGCTTAAAACAAGTTACTTATTACATTCCTATTTGAAAATATAAAAGAATCTTGGCCAATAGTCCCACAAAAAACATATGAGCTAGCAAAGTTGATTTGCGATGTTGAATATTTCTTGCACCTCTTAAAACATTATATACCAAAATTTTGAGTAACTTGAAATTTTTTCCGAGGATAGGCAGTTTGAATGTTTTCACATGTTTGTTAGAAATACCTGTTTTGACAAATTGTTCAATGGTAGTTCTACTCAAGACTTGAATGACCTTACCATTCAGTGCCAGGATATGAACCGTAATTATATGCGCAGAATTAGCGAATCTGAAGTTACAGAGGCCTTGAAGAGGATGAAGTCAAGGAAAGTTGTTGGCTCGGATGGAATTCCTATTGAGGTATGGAGATGCTTAGGAGAGGTGGGCGTGAGATGACTGACAAACCTCTTTAACAAGATCTGGCTAACTAAAAAGATGCCAAATGAGTGGAGGAAGAGTATTTTAGTACCCCTCTACAAGAACAAGGGTGATATACAGAGTTGTTCAAACTATTGTGGAATAAAACTCATGTGTCATACCATGAAACTTTGGGAAAGGGTAATTGAACACATGTTAAGGCAGAATGTTACAATATCAGAGAATCAATTTGGGTTCATGCCGGGGCGATCGACGATAGAGGCTATTCATTTGCTTCGTTAACTTATAAAGCGATTTCGAGAGAAAAAGAGAAATTTGCATATGGTCTTTATTGATTTAGAAAAAACTTATAATAAGGTGCTAAGAGAGGTATTATGATAAGACATTGATGAAAAAGGGAGAACCTATCAAATATATTGACATAATCAAGGATATGTACGATGGAGTAGTGGCAAATGTCAACTTGTGGAGGCATAACAAGTGATTTTTCTATCACAATTGGATTGCATAAAGGATCTGCATTGAGTCCATTCTTATTTGTCATACTGATGGATGAGCTTAATAGAGCTATTCAGGATGAGATACCCTGGTGTATGCTATTTGCTGATGGTATTGTCCTAATCGATGAGACGAGGGCTGGGGTAAATGCCAAATTGGAGTTATGAAGGCAAACTCTAGAATTTCGAGGTTTTAGATTAAGGAGGGCCAATACAGAGTATATGGAGTGTAATTTCAGTAACAGGGAATATGAGATTATAGTATTGGGAGACTAGATGGACAAGAAATACCGATGAGCAATCATTTTAAGTACTTGGGTGCTTTTATCCAAAAGGATGGAGAGATCGATAGTAATGTCAACCATAGGATCCAAGCCGGCTGGTTGAAATGGAGGAGCGCAACAGGAGTTTTATGTGATCGTAACATTCCGTTATGGCTGAAGGGAAAGTTTTATCGGACTGCTATTAGGTCAGCTTTGTTATATGACACAGAATGTTGGGCTTTAAAGAGACTTCATGCCCAGAAGATGAGTGTAGCAGAGATGCGCATGCTTCGTTTGATGTGTAGTAACACACGGAGAGATAAATGAGAAATGAGGATATTCGTACTAAGGTAGGTGTAGCCTCTATAGAAGAGAAGATGAGAGAAAACCGCCTACGATGGTTTGGTCATGTGTGACGTAGACCTACAGATGCACCAGTCCGACGAGTAGAGCGTATCAATTTAGGGCAAGTTAAAAGAGCGCAGGGGAGACCGAAGAAAACATGGATGGAGGTAATACGACAAGATATAGAGGCTAAAGGTCTTAGTGAAGGCATATTGCTCGATAGGAATGAGTGGAGAAAGCTGATCCATGTGTCCGAGCCGGCGTAATTCTCTTTTGATTCATGTAGCCTACCCCAAATACTTGGGACAAATGGCTTAGTTGTTGTTGTTGTTTTGTTGTTAGAAATACCTGTTTTGATATGCAGATTGGAAATTATTGACTTACACATGCACATTACCTTTAGAATGTAAATGATTGTATTTAACTTTATGGATCATTGACTTATCGTGCATGTGGACTTTAGTGTGTAAACTTTGCTTATTGGGAAGAAGTTACACATAAGTAGAGATGGAACTTGCTTGGGGTGGACAAAAGGTTGACACACAAAAATTGAAGCGTGTGGTGATTCGTGTCATTTTTAATGATCTACATACCCACTGCATGTGTCAATGTAAATCTAAAAATTTTAAAAATTAAATGTATGCTTAAGTTTGTCTCAGAAGTGTAAATATCTCCTAGGCACACATTGCTGTATGTATTGTCCATGACCGAGGGTGCATTCCTTGCAAACACAACTTCCCAAAACCTATTCCATCACAATAATAAATCCACCCACCAGTCAGCCACAAACACAATAAAAGATCATCAAAACGGTGGAACCACTGCCCACATGCACATATGGATGGGGTCCTATGGTGATACATGTCAATTGTTTGACATGCAAATTTGTTTTGTTAATAGCTTCTCATATTAAAACAAAGTTTTAAACAAGTAGGACACATGCAGAATTACAGCAATTTTTTTTTGGGTAGATTCAAAGTTGCAAACACCCATTTCTCCCACTTATCACAGTTAGCTTATGTACAAGTTTAGATTTTCATGTTTTTAGTTTTCGAGAATAAAGTTTCTTAACCTTTTCGTTAACCAGAAGGTCAATCCTATTATCATGAGAAAATCTTCTAAACTCTTTTTTGTACATATAGATAAGCAGAAAGACTCGCAGCTGGATCCATTTTTTTTATCCATCTCTACATAAACACATCTATTGAGTAGAATAGTAAACTTTTGTAATATTAGTTAAAGATGGTTTTTTTTTTTTTTATTGTTGTTGTTTTGTAGTCTGCTATTCATAGTAGGACATGTGTTATCTCTATTCTATAAATAAAGGCACCATCCCTAATTGGGGTTGAACCGTTCTCTCTACATCTTCTTCATCTCAGCATAGTATGAGAGCACTAGCTTGATATCAATAAAAGTTATTTTCCTAGTTCTAGTTATTTTATTTTATTTTTCTTTCTTTTATTCTTTGATTTCTTCTCTTTTAGTATCCCCCCAACAAAAAAAAAACCTTCTTTTCTTTTATTTCTATTTATTTATGTATTCCCAAAGAAGTTGGGATGTAGAGAGCCTTTGTGACCCTAGTTTTTATTATGCTCCTGAATAAGTTTGGACATTTCCATCATTAGATAACTTTTTTAGAATTTAGACACATGCATAGGTATGTTCATGCATGTGTTACATGCTTAATATGTAAATATATTTGCAAATTTATGTATAAAGCCTTTAGGTCTTAGTTTAGGGGGAGATCCTGAAGAAGTTGGGGCCATTTGTATAGTTGTAGAACTTTTGCAATCAAGGACTGATGTTTTCAAGGTGGCTAGGTGCTCCCAGGCCCCCACTTCCTTAAACACTTGTGTGACATGTTGCAGAACCTCCTTGGTCTAGGCGTCATTTAATCTTTTAATGAATCTTTTATATTAGTTGGTTAATACAATGTCAATACACAATCATAATATGTGTCCCACATATATTTCAATTTCAAATAATTGACACACATATGAAGGTCTTCATGAATAAACACATTCTGACGGAATAAGCTACTTGATTATCCAAATATAATTTGTCATTTCGTGCAAAGTCAGGCCGATTGGCGTTCATAGGCTCTGTACAGCAATGCGGGTGAAGGGGAAATCTGAAGAAAGAGATGAGAAGAAAGGAAAGAAGAAGAATCGGAACAGGAGGAAGAAGATTAAAAGAATAAACAAGTAAGAGAGTGCAAGGAGATAAGAAGATGCAGAGGAAAATAAAGAAAAAGAAGAAGAAGAAGAAGAGGGAAGAGGAAGATGAAGAGAGGAAAGAGAAAAAAACAAACTTCGGCGTAACGACTATTGAGAGATGTGTGACAGATGGCTATGAGACGCTCTGACTACAATGGCGTCGTTCATTTGTCTTTTTTTTCTTTTCTCTCATGTTGGATTAGGTATTGGAAGATATTCTGTTTGAGAACTGCAGTTTTAGCTGCTCCCCCCACTATTCTCACACACATATCCACATTGATGGTAGATGTAAACAATCTAATATGTAATTTGATATGCATACTCAAATAAGAAATGTAAACCTTAGAGTTATAATAGCAGTATGTGACTTAAAGCAGGACACGTACATAATGGCAGCCCTGCAAAAACCTAGCGTATAGACAAGTTTACACGTCTCTTCATGCATTTTTTGTAAAACGTATATAAAAATATGAATTGGCACATCCATATCATTCAAATATTTTCTGCAAATGCCATGACGTTATCTAATTCTGCTCCTTGCCAATGCCAACCCCACTTGAGAATCATTTTTTCTTTTCCCTTTTTTTGTGTGCGTACATTAACATGTTCTTTTAATCTTTTTGTGCTGTCTCTGATGTTGCAGGGTGTTCATGCACATCGTTCTGGTGCACTATCTTGAAGTCAAGGTTATATTTCAATTCACTCTTTCCTTTGTTTTTACTGCTAAAATATTCAATACATCCTATTTAATACTTTTGTCTGACTGTTGTAGTGACTGATTAATGTCTTTAGTGTGTCCTGTAGTCAGCTTGCATGTTTTGTGTCTTTGTGTGTTTCCATGCATATTTCTCACTCTCATACATCAAGTCAGCCATATTAAGTCCTTTTGTGTTTCTTTATCCCCTTTTTGTTGCTGCTATTGGTTTATCTTGCTTATTTTTGTCTTGCATTCAGCTGAGAAGGCCTTGGTGGATCACCTATTCGATCTGGGAAGTGAATGAGAAAAGAAAAAGGGAAGAAGAAAGAGGGATAATGAGTTATGGAGAAAACAAAGGATTAAATTGGAACCATTGAAGAAAGAAGAAAAGGCAAGAATAAGAAGAGGGGAAAAAAACATAATAGGAAAAGTGAAGGGGCGAAGAATCTGATATAGTTATCTAATGAGTAAAACAGCTCCAGAGCTCCTCTTACTACTAAGTACATCAGTAAGGAAAATACTTGAACCTAGCTTACAACTTGTGTAGCTTATAAGGTGAATTAGTAAATAATACTTACACATTGGATTCTCTAAACTTGTAATTACTCATGAAGATTCTTGTTGATACGAGAAAACTTCAACCTTCAATGGTGAAATATTGAATCATATAAAATCACAATAGTATATTTTCTGAAGTTCTTATCAGACAACTATGCACACGCACCACCGAAGATACACCCACGCATGCATGTTTTTGTTGCTTAACTTTGATCACATTTATTGAGCCATCAAGTGGTTGTCACTCTTAATAACGGAATAATTCACTGTATTAATGATGTGAACTGGGCTATGGGCACGGGAAGTGCACTTGCAATGTTCATGAATAAAATTTAATATTACATCCAACACATATTTTTGTGTTGTGAGGGTGTCATGCAAAAGAGTACCTTCAAGAATTTGGTACCAAAATTATAATTTCACCATGTATAGGAGTAAACATATACATTTTGAAGTGTACATGTGCAAGAAAAAATGGTTGAAATATAGTTTATGAGAAGCTATATTTCTCCTAAATTTGTCCATTTCTTTTTCGAGTTTCCAAATATATAGAGTATAGAAAGGTATATTTGAAAAGTTCTGGTACACGCATATGGTAATCATGAAATAAACATGTTTCAGAGTGTGTGTGTATGTGTGTGTGTGTAGAAGAGTGAAACCTCGTTATGTATGAGAAACTATATCTCTTTTTTTTTCTCTTCAATCTGTTCCATACCTTCAAATTTATGTAGTTCTATCTATGCAAAAAGAAATTGCAAGAGGGCGCGCGCGCACACACGCACACAAAAGTAGGACTTTGTTATATATGGGGAACTATATATCTCCTTTGTTATCCTTCAATCTCTTTCTTATCTTCTAATGTTATATAATTCTATGTAGAAAGTAATTGCTGGTGGATATATAAATATGTGTGCGCGGGGGCGTGCCCGTGTGCCCGTGCCTGCTAGCGCGGGTGCGTGTCTATGCTTGTATGCGTGTGCGTGTGTAGGATCCACATATCTGTGTGTGTTAAACATGCTTATGGCAGGATTGTCTGAAAGCATATTTATGGATCATGTGTTATGTGGATCTGATTCAGGTGTGTGAAGCATTCCTATAAAATGATTATCTGAAAGCATATTTAGTTATTTACGGAGGATGTTCTATGTGGATGCAAAATGATTTAGGTCATATTCAAGAATTCATATTTAATCTTTAATTCTAAATTAATTTTTCTGAAGCTCTTTAAAATGGATGGACATGGAGCAGATATAGGTAGTCTCATATTTTCTTTGTTCTCTTGTAGTGGATACACACGGGAATGCAGATATGTGTTGGATATTTATCTCAATATCGACATTGATAAAACGAATTCAGACTCGGATCGGATATAGGTAGTCCCATATTTATGATTAGTGATTAGAGAGGAAAATGAGTTCAATCTTTAACTTTTAGTCTTTTCTACATTTTGTTCCATTTTTCATTAAAATAAGTAATTAAAAAAAACCTGTAAATCATATTAGCTACTGGTTATACTGTTAGACAATTAAATACTAAACATTCAGTGATTGCATCAGGACATTTCTGGCATATTCAGGAGTCATCTCTTTGGCTATCCAGGTTAGTCTTAGGACTATCTGCATCCATATCTATATTTTAAAGGGCAAGATTTTGGAGTAACATAGTCAACATACACTGAATCAGATATGGACCGGATTATTTTGTGTTCACAGTTTACATCTCGAGTCCTGTTATCACTTTTGAGACAGGGTTTGAATGCTGGTACTATATAGTATTATTGTAGGGAGAGTGGCTGTGACACTAATTCTTCCGTTCTCAATCGGGCCTGTTTGGTTAAGGGTGAAAGTGTAGAAGTGAGGAAGTGGTAATAGTTTCATTTAGAACTTGGGAATCGGTTTGTAAGTTTTCCGGTGTTTGGATGTTGTTGGGAAGTGTGGTTTGGAAAATGTTACGTCTTTTCCGATGTTTGGATGGTAATGTGAAAGTGGAAGTGGAAAAGTTGGCCACAAAGTTGACCGCAAAATAATATTAAAATAAAAATTAATTAAGAAAAATAAAAATTGGACTGTAATTAGAATGCAAGTGAGATTTACATGAGTAAAAAATTAACTGTTTTGTGCTACAACTTATTACAAATGAGATTTACATGACCACAAAATTAACTGTAGCACTCTGGAAGTGAGGAAATGGTTGTGTAAAAGAGAAAAGAGAGAAGGAAAAAAACTTTTTTCATTTTCCTTTTCCGGTGTTTAGATGAACAGCGGAAATGGGAAAAGACACTTCCCACTTCCTCACTTCCACTCAATTCCTTGAATCCAAACAGGCCCGTAAGGAACAAACTCTGGAGTTTGCATTACTTGTGTGTGTTTTGGTTTTATTATTATTATTTTGTTATTATGTTTTTGTTTTTTTCTTGGGGGAGGTAGGTGTGTGTGTGTGTGTTATACATGTATATGTGCGCGCTTCTGTGTGCATGCATGTGTGCGCATGCACTATTCATGTGTGTGTTTGGGGGGGGGGGGGGGGGCGCACACACACATATTTGTGTCTATGTATCTGTATATGCATATGCATTTACATAAAACATATGTGTATACATATATCATATGTATATGTATACATACATATAGTTGAATACATATAAACACGCACGCACGCACACACATTTGGATTGACCTTGATGCTCTCATCAGTGTTTAAAAAATCACTAGGTGGTTTTACGTGTTCTCGGCGGCTTGAAAGTGGTCCTCATCAGTGTTCAGGCACTTAACACCTAGGATTGCACTGATCCTCATAAGGCTGCACCACTTGAGCGGCCACCTAGACTGCTTTTTATGACACTGCTGTAAGTCATTTATTTAGTTTTTACTGTGCTCGTCGGCTCATCCTATCATATATTGAACAGCTGTGCCAAGAAATTAGATACTTATGGTGATAGCTTGAAAGTGAAATATAGTTGATTTGTTAGCTAGTTTACCTTCTGACCATCCTGCATCCCAGTTTAACAATGCTGCTGTTCCACTTTACTGCCTCTTAATATCCCTTTTGATTATGGACAACGTCCTATTTACCAGCCATCATTTTGTTGTCAATTTCATAGATAACTGCATCTCCTAGAAGCTCAACTTACTGAACAACCCCCATAATCTAGCCATCTAGCATTAGAATTTTGATTGTTCCCCACTTCCCTATCAAATTTACTTCCTGGTGCTTGTGACTATTCAATCGTCATTTTCTTGTGCGCAACTGCATATCACCAGAATTATAGTGCATGCTCAACACCGTTGTATGCTAATTTCTGCTATGCATTTGTTCTTGTGTCAGTAGATTTGGTATGCATTATGTGGCAGTCTTTTGTTCGAAGGGCTCACTCATTTCTAGTGGCGGCCTTGCTTTGAAGAGTGGAGGCATTCTATTTTCATGATCACTCATTTTGTTATTACCAATCTCGGGAGATAATCATAATAGTCCATGTAAATAACACCCCTTCTTCATGTTGAGTTTGGGGATGCTTCTGGTTGTTTTTGGTCTTTAAACTCATCCTTGTTATTTTCTTTGCTCTTTTTAAAAGTTAGGTTACTTTGCAATATCTGTATTAGTTACAATCCATTCTGCTAAAAGTGGTTTGAATTTATTTTTCTGTTTTGATCTGATTAAGTAAATTTGAAGTGAATTTGGAATCGAATCTAGAATCTGAGTGGTGGCCAAGAGGTTTGTCGCAATGCACCATTTAGTCCTGCACCATGGTACTCTGGTATATCCATTTAGTTTTCATGCTCTAATGAAATATATCACCCCCTCCCCTTCTAGAAGTTCTTCTTGAGTTTAATCTTTCATATCATTTTAGTCAACAAAATGCAAAAAAATAATTTTTTCCAGAGTTTCCATACTCAAAAGACATCAACTCATTTTATTTCCTCAAGATCCTAGTTGTTGGTCACTGCATCTAGGCTTTCTTCCTTCCATGCTTGTAAGAACGGGTCTGTTTGTAAATGGTTCTCAGAGCATATAAAATCATATAATGTTATTTAAAATCTTAATTACAGAAAAAAAAATTTATTTCTTCCAGAAGTATATCTAAAATTACATTGCCCATAAATTATGGATTTCATAATGGATCTTCTGGTACAACCCTAAGCAATTGGTGGTAGTGGGTCTTCTGGTTTTGGCATATCCAGTAGAGACCAACAGGTGCACTAGCCAGGAGTCAGGTGTGACGACATCTTAGTAGTTGATGGAGGAAGGACTAGGGGTCAAACATGAACAATTATGGAGTGAGGCTGTATAAAGGGATATGCTAGCTGCTAATGTAACAGAGGAGATGGGCTCTTAGCCGAGCTCAAAGGATACAAAAGGATTCTTATGGCGGATCCCAAATATTTGATATAAAAGCTTTGTTGTAGTAGTTGTTATTGTATGATGGATTCTTTCTTTTGTAGTTTAGAGTTTACAACATACATTCAATTATCGTGTATGTCTGTAATGATTTTATCATGCTAAACATTGATTAAAGGATATATATATATATATATCCTTTAATCAATGTTTAGCATGATAAAATCATTACAGACATACACGATAATTGAATGTATGTTGTAAACTCTAAACTACAAAAGAAAGAATCCATCATACAATAACAACTACTACAACAAAGCTTTTGAGAGAGAGAGAGAGAGAGAGAGAGAGAGAGAGAGAGAGAGAGAGAGAGAGAGAGAGAGAGAGAGTTGTGTCCTTCCAAAAGGATTTGAGCCCGAATCCTTCCAACTCAAATACGACCCTCCGACATTCAAATACAAGATCCACTCTGTTGAAGTTGATTTATATTATTTTAAGTATCTATAAACCAAAAACTAAGTGTTTTGAATACTTTTTGCCCATCCATCAAGCGGCATAAAATGGACAGCCGAAATTAGTGAGTTGGTTAGATCTACGTCTTTAGACATACAAATTCTCGATCCGGCTATTTAATTATGATCTGAACATTTAAAAACCCCTACAAACCAATTTTTGTTTAGTTTCAAATATTCTACACCGTTAAACTAACCAACTCACTATTTAGGCCGTCTGTTTTTCCCCTACTTAATGCATGGGCAAAAAGTATTCAAAACACTTGATTTTTGGTTTATAGATACTTGAAATAATATAGATCAATTTCAACTGAGTGGATCTTGTATTCGAATGTCGGAGGGTTATATTTGAGTTGGAAGGATTCGGGCTCAAATCCTTTTGGAAGGACACAAGTTATATATAGACTTGTGTCCTTCCAAAAGGATTTGAGACCGAATCCTTCCCACTCAAATACCAACATCCGACATTCGAATATAAGATCCACTCCCTTGAAGTTGATATATATTATTTCAAGTATATATAAACCAAAATCAAGTGTTTTGAATATATTTTGCCCATCCATCAAGCGGCGCAAAATGGACGACCGAAAGTAGTGAATTGGTTAGATCTATGTCTTTAGACATACAAATTCTCGATCCGGTCATTTGCTTATGATCTAAACATTTAAAAACCCCTACAAACAAATTTTTGTTAGGTTTCAAATGTTTTACACTGTTAAACTGACCAACTCACTATTTAGGCCGTCCATTTTTTCCTACTTGATGCATGGGTAAAAAGTATTCAGAACACTTGATTTTTGGTTTATAGATACTTGAAATAATATAGATCAACTTCAACTGAGTGGATCTTGTATTCGAATGTCGGATGTTGGTATTTGAAAGGGAAGGATTCGACCTCAAATCCTTTTGGAAGGACACAAGTCTCTCTCTCTCTCTCTATATATATATATATATATATATATATATATATATATATGTATATATGTATAGAGAGAGAGAGAGGGTGTTCGTGTGAGAAACTTTTTCACACGAAGACCATGAGAAAACTATATAGGAGCGATCATGTGGATGATCGGAACCGTTCATCTAAATCTACATACTTTAGGCTACCTATAAAAAATCACACGATTCCACGCTTTTTTACCAATGCAACAAGTGATTATAGAACATACATTATATTCGCCATAGAATAAAGATGTCATTTGATGCATGGGTAAAAAGGTTGGGAATCGCGTGATTTTTACTGGTAACCTGACTAGAATATGTATATCAAGATGAACGGTTCAGATCATCCACGGAATCGCTACTGTATGATTTTCTCACGAAACTTTTTTGAGAAAGTTTCTCATTTGAAGATTTTCCTATAACACACACACAGCAAGTCTATCTCATAACACACATAATGTTTTAAGTTAGATCACACCAAAAATTCTGATTTAATTTATATTTATAAAATGGTGATGGTAAAAACTGCTACAATAAATTTCATGGGGACTTGTATTATTTACTTGGTCATGGACAGTTTCTAACATGCCTTTCACCGTGTTCAAATCCAAAATTTGGCACTCAGGGGGGCAAAGCAAGTTACAGCCGTACCAGGGATGATAATGAAATTGTAAGGGCTGCCCAGATGGACAGTCCTGTCTGCTCTAATTCTTTTGCTAGTCAGGATCAGTTGCCTTCACAAACTACAGAAGCTGGAAGCCCAAACAATGCTCAGACATCAGAATATGAAGATGCTCGATCAGGTATAACTGCCCCTACTTCATTATCAACTACTGATACATCTTATTTAACAAATATGATGTTTTGGATGAAGTTATTTTTAATGTACAATATTTGCACGTAATATAGGTCCACTGATTCATATTTCCAATCATGCATCCTTTCTTTCAGTGTATCTAAAGCGAAATTCGATTCAGCAGATAATTATCAAGCCCGATCCAGATACCACCCTTTCCTTGGGTTCCAACAGTATGAGAATGGACATTTGATGGATGCTCATCTCTTGAACTCAAATATTCCTGTTTCGTCCCTAATTAACCAGTGTAAGAAACATTCATATTTTTCCTACTTGTTTCCAAACATCTTTTTTCTAGACAACTGAACTGATTCTATTTTGCATATTACATCAGATGATAACCAAATTCCGCAGGCATTAACACCAGAAACTGATTTCTATTCTACGTCTAAGGAGAATATAACTAAAGTTTTTAACGAGATAGGCCTTGGTTTAGGATTTAGTGGCTCTAGAACACAGTTGGACTTACCAGCCTGGGATGAAGTTTTGGAACACACTGCAGCAAGGTTTCCAAGCACATCCATCTCAACTTCCCTGGAAACAGAAGCTACTGCAACTGATAACATTCCTAAGCAAGTAACTTTGACATGTGGGGAACTTTTGACGGATGAAGTCAGTGTCAAGCAACAAGAGGGCGACAAAGCTGAACTGCAGGTATTGTTCTTATAGCGCCTATTATATGGAAGAGTGTTAGTTATTTGTAATTTCTATTTTTAATTAGGGAACATTTCCTCACAGGTTTACATACTCGCCTTTACACTTTAGAAACTTCTTTTTCAGTTTTTTGAAAACTGCAAGTTTCTCAAGTCATCCAGTTTTGGTGTTCTTTTGTTAACCTTATTAGCTACATGTATCTTTCCTTTTCTTTTGGTTTTATTTAATTGTTAATGTTACCTTCACTTAAATTTGGCTACCTGTTACACAGGTAATTGAATATAAAAGGTATATCTGATATTCCTTTATAAATGAAAGTGGCTTATCTATCATCTGTTTTGAGCTATTATTCTGAAGGCTTTGATTTAAACAAGTGTCTTATGCAAACACCATTTTTTATGCAGGTACATTATCATCCTGATGTTGAAACTTTTGTTTCATCCAAAGTCAATGTAAAATGTGAACTTTCTTTAGAGGGAAATATGAACTCCCAGGCCATATTGAATCAGCCATCAATAGGGCTTTCTAACATAGAAGGAGAAGGCATGAAAAAATATGACAGTTTCTCCAAGTGGATGAGCAAAGAGCTTGTAGAAGAGGTAGAAGAGTCACCAATGAAATCCACCTCTCAGGCTTACTGGAAGTTTATGGAAAGTGAGCGTATTGATGATTCTGGTATGATAAATCTGGAGCAAGATGCATTTGTTGTGGGCCCCTCTGTCTCTCAAGACCAGCTTTTTAGTATTATCGATTTTTCTCCAAATTGGGCATACACTGGCGTGGAAACTAAGGTGGGAATTTTTGAGTCTGGATTTTTTAACTCAGTCATACGAATATAATTTTCTTCAAGAGTTGCACATATGTACAGTACACACAACTGCAGTATCCACCTTCTGTACTCATAACTGTGTTTATGTTACAGGTTCTGATTACTGGGATATTTTTGAAGGACAAAAAGGATGTAGAAAATATTAAACTATCATGTATGTTTGGAGAAGTGGAAGTCCCTGCTGAAAATTTGGCAGATGGCATTCTCCGTTGCCATGCTCCACCACAGAGATCTGGAAGAGTTCCATTCTACGTTACCTGCTCCAACAGATTGGCTTGTAGTGAAGTGCGGGAATTTGAGTATCGCGTTAATCGTGCTGAATGTATGGAGACTTCCGATTTGAACACGTCTAATACAAATGAAATGCACCTCCATATTCGTCTTGTGAAGCTATTGTCTCTTGGATCTATTGACCACACAAGTTTCTCTAGCAACGCTTCCGAGAAAGTTAATATAAGAAATAAAATTAGTTCTCTTCTCATGGAAGCGGATGACAAGTGGTTCAATATGCTAAAACTATCAAATGACCAAGAGTTTTCCCCAGATAGGGTGAAGGATCAGTTGCTTCAAAAGCTACTGAAAGAGAAGTTGCATGATTGGCTCATTCACAAAGTAGCTGAAGATGGTAAAGGTCCTAATGTCTTAGACCAGGGGGGCCAAGGCGTGATTCATTTAACGGCTGCCCTTGGTTATGATTGGGCTATAAGACCGATAATAACTGCAGGTCTCAGTATCAATTTTAGAGATGTACGTGGATGGACAGCTCTTCATTGGGCCGCTTTTTGCGGCAGGTAAGAT
Source organism: Agave tequilana (assembly GCA_038442645.1). Taxonomy (NCBI): domain Eukaryota; kingdom Viridiplantae; phylum Streptophyta; class Magnoliopsida; order Asparagales; family Asparagaceae; genus Agave; species Agave tequilana. Next base: position 59,214 of record JAVJIF010014634.1, on the reverse strand, counting down.
CTCTTTAAAATGCCAGTCTTATATTTTCCTTTGTGTGGCATGTATTGCTCAGAAGTGTTTGCTCATTTGGTTTTCCCTTTAATTTTTTAAAGTTCTTTTCCTTTAAATTTCAGAGAGCGGACAGTTGTTTCTCTTGTCACGCTAGGTGCAGCTCCTGGAGCATTAACAGATCCAACTCCTGATTTTCCTTCTGGACGAACCCCTGCTGACTTAGCATCTAGAAATGGACACAAAGGGATTGCTGGGTTCCTTGCTGAGTCGTCTCTGACTTCTCATCTTTCATCTCTTACTATAAAAGATACTAGAGGCATTGACATGGCTGATCTTTCGGGTGTAGAGGGCATTGGCAATTTAGAAGAGCAGAGTGCCATTAAGCTTGTTGATGGGGACATGGACGGTGGGCTTTCCCTGAAGGACTCATTATGTGCTGTTCGTAATGCTGCTCTAGCTGCCGCTCGTATCCATCAAGTGTTTAGAGTAGATTCCTTCCAAAGGAAAAAACTAGTTGAATATGGTGATGATCAGTGTGGAATATCAGATGAGCAGGCTCTGTCACTCATATCCGTCAAAACAAGTAAACTAGGACAACATGATATGCCTGTACATGCTGCTGCAATAAGAATACAAAACAAGTATCGTGGATGGAAGGGGAGAAAAGAATTCTTGATTACTCGCCAGCGAATAGTCAAGATCCAGGTGAATTTTAGAGATCCAGTTCAATTATGATTTTATAAAGTTGCATTCATGAAGCATGTCTTGTATTGAAAGAGTTTGTGTGTGTGTGTGCGCGCGCGCGCGCGCGCGCGCGCGCGTGTGTGTGGGCGCTCACCCACGCCATGGTGGTTTTGAACCACATGGTGGACCATCCAAGATGATTCACATTTTCATCATGGTCTCCTTGCCTTAATACTTTTGCGGATGAGAAATCAGTCAGTTTGAAGATTTCTCCTCCATTCACTGAGTCCGTGCATTGACTGATCATAAAATAGTTGTGTTTTAAAAAAAAAGTGAACAATTGAACCACTTGACCTATGGTTAACAGGGTTCAAATTAAACAAATTTACGCACAACCATTTTACAGTGTGATGTTTGTGGTATACAATTAGTGTTTTTTTAAACGGTGCGGCAGAGACCTAGGTGGCCATCAAACTGAAGAGGGGTGTGTTTGGTCTATTCCGGTTCAACCGCCTGTTTACTTGGTTGATCCTGTTTTGAACCGCTGATCATCTGCATCTTATTTTTCTTCTCATATCTTCTTTTGTATATATCAAATGCTGCTATATTTCTGGGGACTGATGGTTGTTGTTCATCAATAGTTGAAGAAAGGAAAAGAAGAAATCCATTTTGAAATTAATAAATCTTATTTAGCTGTCAACATTTAGGAAAAATATAATAGTTTTTAAATAGATGAAAGAAGAAATTTACAAAGATCACCAATAATAGATTTTATTCTTCTTCCTCTGTTAATGAAGCCTATCTCCCTCCTTTTCTAGGTCTGTATTTGAAGAGGATGTATAACCATGTTACCGATATGTAGGTGCAACTTTTGGAGGTCGGTCCATGTTGATGGCCAACTTGAGGCTAATCTTACATCTGCAGACCCTATCCCATTCCTGCCTCTTACAGATTTTTGGTTCGGTTCTCACTGGCTTGGTCTGGTCCAGCCTGGTTGGCAGGAATAGATTGTGCATGTGTGGATTGGGTTTGTTAGATGCAGTAATAATTTATTATGTAGATGAAAGATGAAAAGAAAAAGGCAGGAGCAGGTGGAGTGAGTCCCAGAGTCATGTTAATTTTTTTTTTGGGGGGCTCAAGATATGATTTGGTTCAACCTAGAATTAACCTGAAAGTCAGGTGGGAATTTTTGACCCATGCTCTGCCTACTCGTCTAGTTAGATTCTGGCCAGTCACACTGGTTACAATTGGGTCATGTTTTTCCCGAGCCAACCTGACTGGTGTGCCCTGCGTCAAAAAGGTGAGTCTCATAATTTGAAATTTGTCCACTCTGGACTATTTTTGGGATAAACTTCCATATAAGAAGGTTCCATGTCTTGGATATGTGACTGTGCGAATTTTTTTTATTCTCCCAACCTACCACATTTAGCATCGGAAATAATAATGACAACACTTCATGTCACAGTTTGTTCTATCATGACTAGAATTTTTTCAGAGTTAGAACTGGCTTTCTCAGGTCAAAGAAGCATAATCAGTTTTTTGATTGAGAGAGATCATTTCTATTATATCGGCTCCTTAAATGTGGAGTTGAATGGCTACTATCAGAATATAAAGAACACCTGTGGGCTGATATGATGTTTTTCGGCTGATGGCCTTAGCAATAGTAGTTTGTGCTCCTAAACATGTGTTTCTCTCTTTTCATTCTTTCTGTTTTTCTTGAGTCGGACGCTCCTAAACATTATCCATGGTAAAGAATTACTTTATTTGCTGGTTGAACATAACCTGTACCTTTTTTCTCATATTGAATAAACTTTGACTTCTCTGTGGAGAAGGCAAGATCTGGCACTTTTTTACCCTACCTGAAGTTATACTGAGATGGCATTAATTGATATTTATATGGGTAAAATGATTTCATAAGAAACTTGTTTTTAATTATCTCCAAAGATTAAAACAACAATTTCCTTTGAAGGCTCACACAAACACACACCCCATCATTACTATGACAAGGAACTCTGCCCACTCATAATACCATCTTCAATATTCAGCTCATGGGAGGTTGCTAATTTGTGGCACTAGATGAGAATTTGTGTGTTACAAGCTATGTAGCACTGTTCGATAGTGAAGCAATGTCTTGTCCAACATGATAGTTTTGTTTTGTGTGTCCTGTCATGTGTAAGTCCGTCACTGTTTTAAATCTCGGCCGATATACCAGTATATCAGTATATCGGCCAAGATACCGGTATTTTATTCAAAACAATACGATACGTGCAAAATTTTACCGGATATCTTTTTGGACCGATATATCGCCATGTGGCCGATATAGGCGATGTATCGGCCGATATTCGAGATGAATATATCTGATATATTGCCACGTGACGCATTTGAGGAGCTTTTGCAAACACATTTGAGAACTTTTTACAAAATGTAAGTATCCCCTATGAGTGTATGACTCTAAACTTGCTTTAAGTAGTTTCATCTGATTTATGTAGGCAATCACATGTATATTCTTCATCTGGTATGATGTCCAAAATAACGTCCGGTATTTAGTACCATATTGTGATATATCACCCGATATCCGGTATATAATTTTGTTGATCGATATATCGCTGATATCTGATATTTAAAACACTGGAGTCCGTACAACAAAGTCTACCAGTTATCCATGCAGTGAAATATAAAAGAGTCAACCAAACAATTTATGAAAAAAAACTCAACCAATTAAAATGAAGGTTGTTCCCTTTAAAAGAGTTAAAATGAGGGAGCCACCAATGGCCTTGACATATTACTAGATTAGATTCCAAAACAGATTATGCAGAAAGGCAAATGACTGATTTGCAATCTTCACTGGGTCAGTTAGATGTTGGCTCAGAAGAGGAAAAAATTTCGAAGCTGGATGAAACAAGGAAAAGAAAGAGATGCTTTGGATTTATGTGTCAACTCTGTTTTCACATCTCTGAAATCATTTTGTTATAGTATATGGCTAAGAAAGGAGCTATTGTCCACTACGAGAAACCTGCTAGGACAAAAATCTAATGGTTAAATTCTAGCTGCTTTGGAATTCCTATTCATAAAGGGTTGTTGAAGATGAGTGTTGTCCAAAAAAAAATGTAAAGATGACACCATTGTCCACTATGAGAAGCATAGTTAGGACAAAAAGCTTATGGTTAGATTCTTGCTGCTTTGCAATTCCTACTCAGAAGAGTTGTTGAAGATGAGTGTTGTCCAGAAAATATAAAGATGACACCATTTGTCAAAGTAATAACCTGAAACCATTATGCAAATGGAGTCCTAATGAGGTCTGGACTATTAAAATAGAAACAGGTCGTTGTCTGAGTCATGCAAACAGAAATATTTCAGTTCTGGACTCCTTTAAGTAGGAGCTTTATAAAAAATTAGTGTTACCTGGTGTGTATTCTTTTTAAACAGAAACTGATCACTTCAAACTCTTAGAGAATCTTTATCCACATAAAACTAACTGCAGTATTCTTATTAAAAGATTAGGAAAGGGGTGCTAGGTTATTAAGAAAATTAAACTCGAAAAAACATGAAATCGACCACAGGAAGTGATTTCAAAAAAGAAGAAATCAGCATCTGTAACTATAAATCTAGCCGTCTAAATTAAAATCTAAGATACTAGACAATATCGTACACCATTAGTGATGTTCATATCTATGAAAGGGCAATAACATCTCTAGGCTTAAATTCAATTCCAAAATCTGTTCTGAATAATTAAAAAACTGTAATCTACTTAACATACTAAGTTTTTTTTTTTTTATAAAAGAGAAGAAAATAAACTAGCACATGTTTCAGCCTACATAAATAGCTATCAGTTTGCTTGGTATCTTCCAGAGCAAGTGCAATGCTTTCAAGGAAGAACAGATATATCTAATATGTATATAATCGGGAATTATAAGAAAATTGTAAGAACATAATCTTTTATTGTCAAAACTACTTGCATGCGGTGTAGGGTGGAGATGAGTGTATGTTGACGGGCCACATACTTAGAACTAGGGATGAGAATGGGCCGGGCCGGGCCAAAGCTGACCCAAACTGAAATGGGCGGGCTTTGGGCCAGCCCGAACATGAAATAGGCATGTATTTGGCCCGCCCAGATACTGTCCATTTCAGTTTGGGTCAGCCATTCACTATTATAATAAAAAAGAAAAAAGAGAACATTGGTTATTTTTTACACTAAAACTAAAATCAATACATTATGCACGCATCTCACTCTCTCTCTCAAAATTCAATCATGTCCTTCAATCTGGCTTCTCAATTCCATGCATCAATCTCAATCCCACCCCAACATCATGATCAATTCGATCAAGCACACCAGACCCAACAAGCCAAAATCAACTACCTGGCCAGAGCTCAATGGTTGCGCGCGCCGTGCTTAGCACAAACGACGACCTAGTCTTCACCGCATCGATCATGATCAGCAATGCTCATCTCGGGCCTCGTTGTCGGCACGCTCGACATGGCCATCGGTGGATTTGTCTCGGTTTACGCATAGTACGACATTTTGCTTATTTTTTTTGTAAATTTCAGCTCTCTCAAGGACATATCAACAAACAGGTTGAGCTCACTGCTCTCAAGTTAGAATAGAAAAGATTCATTCGACAACTAAACTAAACGATGAAGTAAATCTTTTCCTACACAACATCCGCTTCTTCCTCTTCTTGCAATGGCTCGGGTGTTGCACATATCCAATCATCGAGCACCTTGAAGGAGTCATGAACCATGGCATCAGCAAAACTACGCACTTTATCCACATCCGCATCATGAGCAGCTCCAACTGTTGATTACTGCACAAGAGTTACACAAAAATTCATTATGATTCTTTCAACTTTAATTTCTACAGATCTTGCCAAAAAAAAGTTTTGACACTATCAAGCAGTTTGTACTTCAAATTGAAGAGGGATTTAACCTGGGCATGATGCCATTTAAAGTAATTTCAATGTTGATTGGCCACCGTATATAAACAAAGCAACAATACATTTCAGCAAGAGAAATTTAAGAGGAAATTCAAATTGGAGAGGAAATTCAAATATTAATTGTAGATCGAGAGATGGCCTCAGATCATTTTTCTAAAAGCAAGCTAGAGTATTATGAGCTTATTTCTATTTTAAAGAATACCCAAATAATCACTAAATGAGAGAGAAATTACCCAATGTAGGTGTGGCGGCCGATGGTGAGGTCAGATATGTTGTTGCCGCAAGCTAACGAGGAGCTGGAATCGATGATGAAAGTCCGTGATTGCCGAGATCGAGAGGGGGTTCTAGTTGTTGTCGACATTGTCAGCGGGAGGAGATGGGAGGTGGCGAGGGAGGTGGAGGTGGAGGTGGGTCACGCAGAGGGGCCGGTGGCGGTGATCGGGTTCTGTCGACGGATCTGGTTTAGTGGCGACAGCGGCGGATCTTGCTGCAGTCCCTGCCAGTTCTGATCGAGGGAGATCGAGGGGGAGAGAAGAGAGAGAGAGAGAGAGATCTGGGGAGAGTTTGATTCGATTTGGGGAAGACGAGAGCAAGAGAGACGAGGGGAGGATTTGAGGCGGGGACGAGATCCTGCAGCGTTTCCGGCTGCGAGAGCTCGCGGACGAGGGCGGCAAGGGCCTCGAATATATATATATATATATATATTATATATATATATATATATATAGTAGTCTTCGTGTGAGAAACTTTCTCACACGAAGACCGTGAGAAAACTATATATAGGCGATCATGTGGATGATCCGAACCGTTCATCTTGATCTATATACTTTATTTAGGCTACCAATAAAAAATCACGTGAGTTTAAGTCTTTTTACCCATGCAACAAGTGGTTACAAAACAAACGTTTATTCGCTGTAGAATAAACATGTCACTTGATGCATGGGTAAAAAGACTTGGAATCGCGTGATTTTTTATTAGTAGTCTAATTAGAGTATGTAGATCAAGATGAACGGTTCGGATCATTCATAAAATCTCTCTTATATGGTTTTCTCACGAAGCTTATTTTGAGAAAGTTTCTCATTTGAAAATTTTCATATATATATATATATATATATATATATATATATATATATATATATATTATATAATATATATATATATGAGAGAGAGAGAGAGAGAGAGAGCATAAGTGCTGGGCGGTTTCAGGCTGAATGAGCGGGTTGTGGGTAATGTTCACATTTGACCCGAAAATATTTCGGGTTAAATGGGCAGGCCCAATAAAGCGGATGAGTTATTTGGGTGGAGCTCCAGCCCGAATCTTTCATGTCAGCCCAATTGGACCGTGGGCTAACCGCCCAATTCTCATCCCTACTCAGAACTAGAACGGAGGGGACAAATTGGATATGCAGAGGATGGATGTGGCCACAACTTCAGTTTTGGAATAATCAGCTGCCCAAAGCAATAATTGGTTGAAATATGAAATTAAAAATAAACATACTTTGGTGCTTTCTGTTTTCAGTATTCCTTTATTTGGAAGCATTTAAATTTTTTTATTTGTCTGCCCAAACATCAAATTTGATTCTTCATTTGAAATGTGCCTATGTTGCACTAGGTCTGTCATTCCTTTGAGTCAGTCTTGTGTGAGATAAGAGCCTATTAGGAGGTCTTCGATGCAATGTCCATGTGTCATGAGGTCAGATGAAATCTACAGAGTAACCAACGAGTAATGATTTGTCAGGTAAACAGTTGACTGAATTATTCTACAGAATATATTTAAAAGGTCAATAGGTTATCTTGATATCCACCTTGCTTGCTGAATTACCTTTTGTCTCCAAATAACTGTTGATGGGTCTGTAGACTATCCTGAATCCCAGATCAGCAGTGCAATTGGTGGTTGGTTTTGAGGCTTCCCACAGATTGCAGTGGTATTTGTTGGCAACTCATGGGAAATGTTGGTTTGATTACTTTCCTTTTGTTTAAGGATGTATTCATTACCCTTTAAAAGGATGATGTTGAGGTGTATAAACTTATAGACATAACGGTTTAAACTTTTCCAATATCTCATGTTTTAACATTGCTTTTATTTCAGCATGTGCCTCTTTAATCTCTTTGACCGGTGACTTCTGCTTCTTGATTGTATTATAAATTCCCTGGTTCTTACTTTTTTGTGTACGTTTAGGCCCATGTACGAGGTCACCAAGTGAGAAAGCGTTACAAAAAAATCATCTGGTCAGTAGGAATTTGGGAGAAAGCAGTACTGCGCTGGAGGCGGAAAGGAGCCGGCTTACGTAGGGTTCAACCGGAAAGGCCTGTTGAAGGAACTACCATGCAAATAGAACCTGCCAAGGAAGATGACTATGATTTCCTGAAAGAAGGAAGAAAGCAGACTGAGGCAAGAATGGAGAAAGCACTAGCAAGGGTGAAGTCTATGGTGCAATATCCAGAAGCAAGGGATCAGTACAGAAGGTTGCTGACTGTTGTCACAGAACTGCAGGTGTCCAATGTAACGTTCTGTTTTTCACTTGTCAATTTTAAAAACTACAATTTTACCATAGCTTTCTGGTTTCGCTCTTCCATTTTAGCTTTTGATGCCTAAACTCCCTTTTCTCTCTCTTCCTGCCTTGTTTTTATTTTACGAAATTCAGTACTATTGCCATTTTAATGAATTTTCTGCCAAGTTCAGTGAACTTAATCAGATTGCTAATCATCTGTCACATCATCTTTTGTTCCTTGTCAAGTGGTCTTCTCAACTTAAGAATCCAGACTCCAACACTTGTAACGGGGTCAATTTTCTGTTTTCTGTAGACGAGTCTTGTGGGAGGTCATGAGTGTGCAACTGTGTATGCTCTGATGGTAAACTTCTAGGATAATAGTTTCCTTCAATGCAAGGAACTTTCTTTGCTTCATGGTTCATATATCTGCTTAGTTTGAGTTTCTCCCAGATACCTTATATATGAAACCTACCATCATGATTGTCTACCCAACCGATGATCCTTCTAATGTGCTACTTAGCTTCTGCAATTTAAAGTTAGTTTTATTGTTATCCTGAAAAACAGAGATAAAGCTACTATAACATCTTGATGTTCCATGTCTGGAGTTGATCCTGACAATTGTAATCTTGTTATATGGGACTAAATTATTACTTCAAGGTCTAATTCCACTCAATGCTAACTTTCCTTGGTTTCTCCCAGGTTATGGAGGAAAAGGCTCTGAATGAGTCTCTGGAAGCTGCTGAGAATGATTTCATGGCTGAGCTTGAGGACCTATGTGAAGACGGCTCATTCATGGCTTCTGCATGACATTGGTCAGACTATGCAGTGATCTTGTAAAGTTTTCCTTTTGTTAACAGTTCATGTTGTTTGTGTACTATGTAACTTGTACAGTTGACCCAGTTGACCCGTATGTTGTGTACGCCGCTTTTTTAACTGTATGATCAAGATAATGTCTATGTACATGTAGCCTCTTGGCAAACTCCTTTGCAAAAAATATAATCTGCGGCTCACTGTCTCCTTTTTGCCCTTTGTTGCTCCGTTTTTTCATTCAGAAACAGGTTTCGAGAAAGTTCAAATGATGAACACTCTTTATCTTTGGTGAGAAGGGAATGTCTTTCTGAAAATTCAGTGGATTTCATCTTGATGTACTGGACTGGCATTATTTTTTGTTTAAAGGATGAATCGATGAGTATGTTACAAAAATTTCATCAAGTGGTGACCCTGTGGTTGTTTGTTTGGGCATTCTCCCTTTCTTATCAGTGATATTACTGTTTATTCTTGGAGTCCAAAAGGGCAAACAAATTCAGAAAGAGAGCCATGCTACTTGAGTAAGCAGATGACTGAAGATTCGCAGAATGGCGAGTTGTGGGAGATGAGAGATGTAAGAACAGCCTATTATTTCTTTTGTAGGATTTGCTGCTGGTCACCCAGCTTCAACTCACTGTGGCAGCATGGTTGTTTCACCTGGAAGTATCATTGCATGCAGGATGTAGAACTAAATTTGTACAAGACAGACCAGAAAGTGGAGCTCCCATGGCTAAATGTGCTGACATCAATGTTCATTTCACTCTGTTTTTTAAGGTTAGCTTTGCAGTGAGAATAATTCTTCAAAGTTTCTTATTCTTTCATAAGCTAATTTTATTTGAAGTAACTTTCTAGAGAGTTGATGTAATTATAGATTAGTTTTGCATTTGTGTTTGTATTTGAGAGTGCATAGGGCTCCGACCACACCCCAAAAATAGTCTGTTAGTCGTCTAGCTTTTGCTACATGTATTTGTCTGCAAGCTGCAATTGAGTATGTTTTCACATTTGACTCAGCCATCACCTCCTGATTTGTTTGGACTCTTACTCAGGACGCACCTCCTCTTTAAAATAATTAAAGTTTTTTTAAACTTTAATGCTAGGGCAATTTTTGAAAAATACAAATTTAAAAATAATTCGAAAACTCGCCTCTCCAAATATATTTCTAAAAATCAACCTCTATCATGCCGCGTCGACCGCTCCGCCAAAGTGGCGACCGTGCTGGCGGAGATCGATATTGTATATGTCAGGGGTTGGCAACCCTGAGCATACAATTTACTTTTTTTAGCTGATTTTTTTGTCCAGGGTTGACTCCAGACAAAGCAATTTTATTTTTTTAAGCTGATTTTTTTTTTCCTGGATTGGCATGGACAAAGATTTTATTTAGGTTTATTTTTTTTAGTTATTTCTATTTGTACATCAGTGTTTTACATCAATTTAACCTAAGCTTAGTTGGTAAATTGAAAGACTATTTATTTTTTTTTACCCTTCTCAAGCAAGTCAGATTTTTTGAATTTTTTTGTTTGTTTAACAAGTAAAAAAATTGCTATTGCCAGGGATCAAACCCCGGTCACCCGCGTGACAAGCAAGAATATATACCACTTTACTGTAATGACTTAACGTTAACAACTTTCTCTTCATCCTATTTATTTTCATAGTCTGAATTAATCCTATGCTTCATTGGTCCGGGGTTGACAACCCCGAACCAAGCTAACTTGGTGAAAAAATAACTCTCATTCTTTTGTCCGGGATTGTCAATCCCGGACAAAGCAAAAAACTTTAAAAAAAAAAAATTTTCGTCTAGGGTTGTGATGTAAGAGGAAAACCAAGACAACTAGCCAATTTTGAGTCTCAGCTGTCAACAACCTAATTTTGCTATCGACAGACAGCCTTCGACATGAATTTCCTGAGAGTGGAGTCACTACACAGTCCTATCGACAGGCCTATTTAACTGTCGATAGGTTTGCTGCGTGACAGCGTTTCAGAATTTGTTTAGAATTTAGTTTCGAGTCAAATTTGAATTCTAATTGATTTTATCTTTCTATATTTTAAATTTTGATTACCTAGAGAGACTAAGACTCTTTTAATTCTTTTGTTTTTTTAAAAAATAAGTTATAGTTTTCAAGTAGGCGTAGAATTCTTTGTAAGTTTATAGAAAGGTCCTTATATCTTTTATTTTGTAGTCATCTATGATCTAATTTTTAATCAATACTCTTTGAGCTTTCTTCATATTTGCTCGTGGATTCGAATTGTTCTCTTTAGCTCGTGGATTCCAGGTCGCTCGCTCGTGTATTCGAGTAATTATTCTTTATTTGAAGGCTTCTTCTGAGTTCATCAGCGCTATTACGATTTCTAACTCGCGTCGCTCCTCTTCTTCGCTTCCCCGTCTGCGTCAGTTGACAACCCCTTGACAATCAAAACAACCCCCACTCAGTGCGCGCCACGCTGGCGGGGCGAAACATCCCGCTGCTGACGTGACGTGTCAGAAATCAGTTTTTGAAATTATTTTTGAAGGTCGGGTTTTTGAAATAATTTTAAAAATGGTTTTTTTTCCTTCAAAAAATTGCCCTTAAACAGTATTAAGGTATCATTGAGAATTTTAAATTGATTGTTTTGGCAAAAGAGAGTTATCAGTCAATTGGTGATGTAGTTTGTTCTTTTAATTTTGGAGAATGAGTTCAGTGCGAGTGGGATTTGAACGCTAGAAATCTAACGCAATTGGAGTTTAAACCTAGGACCTCTTGCCTGCTGTAAAAAAAGACATTTATAATACGTACATTCTTACATGTGTATTGCATGTAGAAACGCAAATTGCAGTACTATAAATGCTCAATTGATTCAGAACCGGTTACTTAAATTATTTCAAAAAAATAAACTAGACAAATGGTTCAAAAATGCCAAAAAATTTATTACAAAAGATTAAAAGAGCTAAAAAATTATTAAATCTATAACCAGTCTTGTTTTCTCTTGTTCTTTTAACTTTCCAAACTTGGGATTAGAATTAATTTAGTTTCGGTTTACAAATCGGTAATAAAAAGGAGAAAACTAATTTTGCATTTTTTAGTTGAGAAAACAAAAATTAAAATACTTTATAAAATTAATTGGTGGCTTTGACGTTTGATTAGGGATGTAAATGGTTTGGATACGGTTCAAATATTAGTCTTATCATATACGTACTCATTTTCTTGCAGTGGATATGGATAAGAATATAAATAATGATCAGATATTGAATTTAATATCCATATTTGACTAAAATGAATTCGGATTCAAATCGGATACAAATAGTAGTTGGATAATATTAAATATATCTAATAATTCATTTGAAAAACGAGTTTAAAAATTATTTCAAACCTTTCTTACACTGAAATAAAAATAAAATATCAATTTATGATACTAAATAAGACTTTGAATACATGCATCAAGATATTTTTTTGAATTTTCTAACATGTATTCGATTATTTCGATATACATACGGATATTTCAAATGATTAATCACAATCTGTATCTATATTTTAAATAGAGGGAATACATGTATTCATATTTATCAAATTATGAATATATACAAGGTGCGAAGTGGATAATTTCATCCTTGCTTTTGATTCTTTTCAAAAGTCCACCACCCAACAGATTGTCAAAAACAAATTGTCCAACTTATTCTAAAAAAATAAATATGAAAAAAAAAAAATTGTCAATTAGTTAATTTCATGATAAACATCTAACTCTGACCCCAATGTGACCAACGAATAAAACAGCGCCACGTGCGTTTGCCAGCCCGCTCAACTATCGATATACCCCGTTCAATCTCCGATTCACAATCTAATCAACGGTGGAGATCACACGAAAACTCAAACTCATTCTCTCTCCCCCTTCTCTCTCGTTCTTCTTCTTCCTCTTTTTTAATTTCTTCCTCCCAAAATGTCTCATTTGAAACCCTAGAAACCTTAATTCGCGTCGATTTCTCAAAATCAGAGCAGACAACTTGGGGGATTGGGGCTGGGGTTAGGTTATTGGGGGAGAAGGTGGAGAATGCAATGGGAGCCACGGGTTCGAAGCTCGAGAAGGCTCTTGGCGATCAGTTCCCCGAAGGCGAGAGATACTTCGGCCTTGAGAATTTTGGCAACACCTGCTATTGCAACAGCGTGCTGCAGGTTTGGGTTTTGATTCCGAGCTTAAAGATTGAATCTTGGGCCCTAATTTGATGTGGTTGTGTTTATCTTCTTCAATTTTTGATGATTGCACCTCGTTATTTGGAATTTAGTTTGATTGATTCGTTCAATAGGAATGTATTCTAGGTTCTGAGGTATCCAGTTAGAATTTTATCAATTCCAGTGATACTCGTAGTTGCCGCTATAGAATTTTAGTCGGAGATTCATTGTTAGCCGTTTTGTTTAGCTTATAATCACGAGTTCAATTGTCTAATTGTAATTTTGTCCCATTTTGTATCCTGAACTGTCGATGTATAGGTTCAGTTAGAGATCATAAAAATTAATGCTTGATAAGGAGAACCGCTTTGAACACAAAAATTCAAGGAGCTACTGTAATAGACTAACTGTGCATTAGAAATTCTGCACCTTTCCATCAACCTTATGGATAATGTTTTGAGATTTTTAATTATTCTTTATGGTTTGATTAATTCCTATTTTTATTTTATTCGGTTGGATTAGTTACTGCTTTTGCTCATGTCTGTATACTTGATTTTAAAAAAAAAAAAAATTCGGCATCAGAAACATGGAATAACTAGCAATTGTTTCCGCATTTCATTAAGAATTTTTAATTATGGTTTGGAGTTTTTAGAGTTTGTCGGGTTATATGTATTCCTTTTTCGGTTATCTGAGAAGTTCAATTTTAACCATAAGCATAAGAACTTTTCTATTGTTTACATTACCCTTTGCCATTACTATTTTAACATGTATTTGGCAACTATGTAATAAGTTGTGGAACCCCATGCTTTGCCGATCTACCTAGCTGATACTCCAGATGCCTAGTGTAGTCCTTCCTGAAGCCTACTAATTTTGTTCTTTTCTTGACTCTTTTGGAAACCAAATTATAATCCATCATCTTCTTTGATCCTATCATATTTACTGCTAGTACACGACATTCTTGCTGGCTCATTGATGACTACCATGCTTGTCATGCTGTTATGGAGCATGGAGTTTCTGATACACGAGACAACTAATGAAGTAAAGAAATAGACTGTAGAGAGCAATGCAAAAATCACACTAGAGAAAACATACATATAATTTTTATGTGATCATAGAAATCAATGCGAAATCACTCCAAAGGAGAGCATACAAAACATTTATGAGTTAGCACAATGGCCTATGTCCACAGGAGAGAGAAACCCAGTATTTCAAAGGTGGTCAAAAAGCGTTACGAACTCATTAAAACCCAAACCCTTGAATCCGTAAAGAGAAGTTCTCAACAAAGTTCTTTCATGTCTTGCAAAACTCTCACACATGACTCAAAAGAGTTGCCAAATAATCCTTAAAGTCACAGAAACAAACAAGTGTTGGTTTTATAGGAGCTCCAAACAAAGTCCTGAAATTGGATTCATCTTCTTTTAATTAATAAAGTCAGTTACGCATCTACATTCTCCGAATGTTTTCACTATATTGTAGAGTTCCCACCAAAAAAAAAAATCAATTCCATTGCTATCAAAGCACATAAGTTACCACCAATGTTCTTCATTTTGTTGTAAAGCAATGTTTTGTCTGGTCACACTTTTTAGACTTGGAAGTCTTGTTTGCATCCATGCTTGCATAAAGAGTAGGATGGATCAAGTTTGGAAGTCAGGTGGAGTGCTTCTCCATGAAGTGCAAAACTTTTTGGTGAACATCAAGCGATGAACCAACTTTAGTTGATGGAGGATTAAGGAATAACTCAGAATTCCTGTTTATTAGCTCGTGCAATGTGCACATTTGGTGCAAAGGATTTGTCAATTGCTTTGGGTTTAGGTTGGAAAAAGAAAGTAGGAAAGAATTAGTGCTTATGTCCATAACTGCTACAAAAGATAATTTCTGAAAAATCAGGAATCTTCAATTTCATTTTTTTGAACCAGAAGACGAGGGATGAGAGAGTCCAACAGACATGTTTCCTCATAGATTGTAGGTAGAGAGAAAACACACAGGATTTGCATTGCTTAATGGACAACGATCCAGTGAGTGTCATGTATTCGCATGTCTGTCTGTGGGTGTGGATTGGGAGCTCCTTCAATACAAATAGGTATAATTGTAGAGTTTTCAAATTCAAACAAATGTTAAGATGATTAGATCAGCCAAGTGGTGCAAATGAGAGACCTAATGTTTAAACAAAAATTCAATTGAACTAGTCAAAATATAAGCCTACTTAAGAACCCCCAACCAAGGTTTGAAATCTGTGTACTGTTATTGGCCATATATTTTAGGTATCAAAATTGGTAATATCGACAATAATTGGTTGTTTTGTCTCGGTCGTATTGCACTATTGGTATCATGTCGTATCAGCCATATTAGCATCAACTATACATATGAGTATCAAAGAATATTTCAAACCATGCCTCTAACACAATTACAAACTTCCAACAAAGTCACGAGCATGAATCAAAAAAGAACTGTAACTTATTGAATATTACACATCAAATCTCATAGGAAAATGAGCCAACTTCTTGAACGAACACATTTTAGACATTAACTTTTATTATGTGTTACACATCATAAGTTCCATAGTTGAAGTAAAATAGTAAAATACATAGTTAAAATTCTTATACAATACCTTTAAGAATCAATGACCAAACAACCAAGAAACCAATTTGGTGAACAAAATCTAAAATCAGTAATAAAACCATCATTATTAATTAATAGTTCAGCAAAGAAGTCAAATTGGTGAAATAAAATACAGCATGTAGATTAATAAGTACCGTTATAACTAGATTTTTGAGAAGTAGAAATACCAATTCACACAACTTAACCTAGCACAGTAAAATTGATCCAAGATACTGAAAAGAAGAGGATTGATGGTTCTGCAGAGAACTACATTGCTAACCCTAAGGGTGTTTGGTAGGTACAATTTGAACAGATAGAACCTAGTAATTGGATGTGGTGTATGGTCCTTACATCACAAATGAAATCTAAATGGAAATAAATTGTTAAAAAGTCTCATGTGGTTTTGTTTCTCTGATTTCCACCAGTATAGATGGAAAGTCATTGTGTGTTTTGGCTTATTTGGTGCATGGGCACTATGTCATTTGGAATCTCTAGTTTCTCATTTCCTTTCTAATTTCCTTCTGCCAAATATGGAAACTCAAGAATTCTAGTTTTTGATTCCGTTCGTTTTTGACGTTATCCTCCAAGTCTTATATGCAAAATGGTCCTCAGGCAGATTGCTAACTACTAAATACTAAGTACTACTTTCCCCTTTTAGAAAGTTTTTCACAACGACCCCATCCCACTTGGACCATAATATTCGGAAAGGAACTCAATGATTCTGAATCTACATTTCTTGAATTCAGATTTGGCACGTGGAATTTGAAAAAGATAATTAAAAACCAAGTGTCTCAAAATGATGTTGGTCTTATCTAGGTCACATAAGCCGAATTCCCAAAATGACTTTCCAGTCTACTTGTGGAAAGTTGGAGAGAAAACTGCATGAGATTTTCTTAATATTTTTGAATTTTATTGCCTTTTAGATTTGTCTTATCCTATGTGCCCAGGATGTTGTTTTCACAATATGTTTGGCCATTGCTTGGTGATAAATTCTTGAATTTACTGCTCCGCCGTTTGTTCTAGGTTTTAATTTGTCTATAGCAGTTATTGACACGGTGAATTTTTTGCTCTTTGGATTTTGAAGTATAATAGAAGGTATTAACAATGTTTTGTTACTTCTTGAGAAATAACTTGTTCATCTAAGAAATTTAGTTCTGTGTTCCTTCTCACATTTGATGCATAACACTTGAGAAGTTGAGTTCTTTTAGATGGTTTCTTTTCACAGCTTTCTTCTAATTCTGTTGTTACTGTTATAGGGTTTTCTTTCCTTTTTTTCTTTTTTTTAATTATCTAAGGTCAGCAGAATATATGTTTTGGTTTGCTGTAGCGAGCTTTGACTTGCAGCTAATTGGATGTTATGGGTATTTGGTTTTCTAGAAGTGAGGCTGTTCAGGTTGCTTTCACGGTATTTGCTTCGGAAATTGTTGTTGTACATGACATTATTTAGTTTGTATAATGCTGGGCCAGGTTCTGGTAGCTATTAATAGGCATGGTTGGATAAGTTCTGTTTTGAGCTACGGATCCAAGGATGTATGATTCATGAATATTTACATGCATGCCTGGTAGACTAGGATCCACATATTTTAAACTTTTAGGGCAGTGAGTTCTTGAATAATGTTTGATTGGTTGATGATAAATGACATGATTTAGGCTGATCTTTTCTTGATTGTCTGATGACCGCTGGTGGACCCACAACCAACATTGTATTGACACTGAATCTGGAGGGGAGTCATGGGAACATTCCTATATCATGTTGCCTGGTCCTGCATCCACCCAATATCAAGCAGCAACTAATAGAGGTTGTTTGTAATGGTCATATTCCTTCATCCGTGTGATTTTTATGACTTATTGACAAGTGATGTTGATCTTCAGGATTAACTTCTTAGGTTCTATGTTTAGTTTGTTGAAACTTCCACTGTCAGATTCTGGAGCCCATTTCTGATCCATTTCATTTTCTCAAATGCTACTGAAGGTGCATTGATAATGCATGCGTAGCTTTTGTAGTGTTGGTGTATTTAAAATGCTTCGTAACAATCTTATTTTATACCTTATGAGCGTCTTTTCAGCTATTTTGAAACAACTCCATTTGCTACTGACAGTCGTACATACTTTAATTGTATACACATAGGAAGTGAGATGGCTGGTTTGAGCTTATTCAAATTACTTCATCAATCTCGAGATTCTGCTGTTTGCTTTCCTTTTCTTTTTGCGTAGTAAGCTTTTACTGAATGTTTCAAAATTAAAATCATCATCTTCATTTTCTTTGCACAATTATAGTATTGTTCAATAGATGTGTAAACCCCATCTCCTGCTGTGCCACCACCCCCACCATATAGAAGAGGAGAGAAAGGAGGCCCTTTTCATTGTTGTTTTGCCTGCCATTGTTTTAATCAATGCTTTAGAGCAATTGTGATGGTGATCTCATCCTGGTGACCTTATGTAAATCTTACAGGGAAAATTTGATGTGACCCAACAGATCTTGTGATCTCATCTCTTTGAGTTTGAGTTGTTTGGATACAGAACTGAGTTGGATAGCTCTATGCATTATGGACTAGTTAAATGGTCTTTTTTCCAATTTAATGGCATATTTGTTTTGGCGCTACTTGGAGCTGATTAAATCCCTTTGATCGGGCCAAATCAGTTTTGACCTGCAGCATTGTTTGCAAAATGGTCCCTGGCTTGGCAATGTTGTAACTTCTCTTCTTAATACCCTTGTATTTATCTGATGCCATGTTCTGTGAAAAAGTGTTGGCATAGGAAAAAAATTGCTGAATTCATCATAAAGTTCACTTGATGCCTTATTTTGAAGTGAATTTCATACACCACCTGTCAAGGGCGTTGAACCCTCGGACAGCTGGACCTCGACTACGCAGTTCGTAGTCGCAATCCGTCTTCTCCGGCGAGGTTATATCCCTCAGTCGCAGGCTTTGTTTGGAGAACGAAGAGGAGAGATTAGATGGAAACAACTTGCTTGCTTTTACGAAATGTCTGTTACATGAATATATAGCCAGCGGCCTCAACCAACCGGAGCAACAAGCTCCACTAATTTAGGAACTAATAATAGAAGGTTTATTCCTATCTTAACTACTCCACTAAATTAGGAACTAATAATAGAAAGCTATTCCTATTTTCCATCTTTAGACACTGTAAGGTTTATTCTTATCTTAACTACTCCACTAATTTAGGAACTAATAATAGAAGGTTTATTCCTATCTTAACTACTCCACTAAATTAGGAACTAATAATAGAAAACTATTCCTATTTTCCATCTTTAGCCGCTGCAGGTGATCGCGCCCAGCGCGTCCTCGTGCGTGGCCCTCGCGCGCTCCGCGCGTTCCGCGTCGCGGCGCACGTCACGGGCCCGGCGGCGCCTGGAGTACGTGCGCCCGACCATGACATCTCTCCCCCCGTCCAGGACCAGCTCGTCCTCGAGCTGGAAATCCGAATACTTGGCGCGGAACGGCTCGACGTCCTCCCAGGTTGCGGAAGCTGCCGACTCGCCCTTCCACTGCACAAGAACCTGGTGCACCCCGCGGGCCAAGCGGAAACGCACAGCGCGTTCGGGCTCAGGAGCAACCGCGCCATGATGCAAGGGCGGCAGAGGCGGTGGATCAGCCGGAGGTGTCCCCTGGAACTTCTTGAGCAGCCCCACGTGAAACACGTCGTGGAGGCGGGCGCGGGGCGGCAAGGCAAGGCGGACGGCGACTTCATTGATGAGCTCGGTGACGCGGTACGGCCCAAAGAAACGCGGCTTGAGCTTGCCAGTGACAGTCTGGGGAAGCGAAGCAGCCGCGCGCTGTCGAAGGCGAAGGAGCGCCCAGTCTCCCACCTGGTACACGACGTGGCGGTGCACCTTGTCGTAATGCAGCTTCTGCGTCGCTTGAGCTTGCTCCAGCCGGTAGCGGACGTCAGCCAGGAACTCCTCGCGCTCCTCCATGTTCTTGACGAAGAGGATGTGCCGGCGAAGCTCGGTGAGGACCGCGCGGAGATGACGAAGATGATCCGCCCAAGACTTGCTGTATATCAATATATCGTCAAAGAAAACGAGCACAAAGCGACGAAGGAAGGGGCGGAGTACCCCGTTCATTAGCGCCTGGAAAGTTGCCGGGGCGTTGCACAGGCCGAACGGCATAACCAGGAACTCGTACAGGCCGTCGTGGGTACGGAACGCCGTCTTGTGGATGTCCTCCCTCCTCATGCGCACCTGATGGTACCCGGAGCGCAAGTCGAGCTTGGTGAAGAACCTGGCGCCGTGGAGTTCATCAAGCAGCTCATCGACGACCGGGATCGGGAACGCGTCCTTGACCGTGAGCGCGTTCAGCGCGCGGTAGTCGACGCAGAACCGCCACGACCCATCCGGCTTCTTGACGAGGAGAACCGGGGAGGAGAACGCGGAGTCGCTGCGGCGGACGATGCCCTGCTCGATCATGGCGGCGCATTGACGCTCAAGTTCGTCCTTGTGCGCTGCAGGGTACCTGTACGGTCGCACAGCCACCGGAGGGGCATCGGGCTTGAGGATGATGCGGTGGTCACGGGCGCGCGCCGGGGGCAGGCCGGTTGGCTCGGCGAAGACGTCGGTGAAGTAGCCGAGCAGCCCGTCGAGGAGGGAGTCGGTGGACACGACGGCATGTACTCCTGGCGGAGACGGTGGTGCCACCCCGCGCCAGCAAATGTCGCGGCCCTCCTGCTGGAACGCCATGGTCCGGGCTGCGAGATCCCAGACGATGGGCCCCAGGGTGGCCATCCAGTGCGTGCCGAGAACCACGTCGTACCCGGTTAGGGGCATCACGTAGAGATCGACGCGGAACTCCATGCCGTCGATGATGACTGGGGCCTGGCGGAGGACGCCGGGGCAGGGGACGCGTTCGCCGTTGGCCACTGTCGCCGTGAGCCGTGGGTGCGGCTCGATGTGCAAGCCCGTGAGCCGTGCGGCCGCCTCTCCGATGAAGCTGTGGGTCGACCCCGTGTCAACGAGCGCGACGAAGGTAGCAGCGCCCAGGAGCACCTGGAGTTGGACCGTGTTGCTGACGGGCACCCCAGCGACTGCGTGGAGGGAAAAGACCGGGGCCTCCGTGTCCAGCCCGTCGGCGGCTGCGATGTCGTCGGCAATCTCGAAGCCGTCGATGTAGAAGAGCCGCCTGCAGACGCGGTTGTGCCCACGCGTAAATTTCTCGTTGCAGTTGAAGCACAGGCCCTGCCGGCGGCGCTCCTCCTGCTCCGGGCGCGACAGGCGCTTCACCGGCTGCCCGTCCACCGTGACTGTGGGTGTAGCCGCCTTGTCGGCTGGGGGCGCAGGGAGGGCGAGGCGCGGCGGGGGGGCCGGCAGAAGGCCACGGGGCGCAGCCTTGGCGGGCGCCGGCGCGTACTGCTCCCGGAGCTCCAGTTGGCGCGCCAGGCTCATGGCCGCCGCTAGGGACTGCGGATTGTGGACCCGCACGTCGAGGCTGAGCGGGGGAAGGAGCCCGCCGGTGAAAAGCTGGACCCGTTGCGCCTCGTCGAGGCTCCCAGCACGAGGAAGAAGTGCCTGGAAGCGGTCTTGATACTCCTCGACTGTGCCGGTGCGGCGACAATCTGCTAATTCGAAGAGGGGGGCCGATCGAAGAGGAGGACCGTAGCGCAGATTGATCAGCTCTTTGAATCGGCGCCACGACGGGGTGCCTTCGTCCGTTTGGACCTGGATGTACCACAGCTGCGCCCCGTCCTCCAGATTATAGGAGGCCATCCAGACCTTTTCTTCCTCCATGATCCGCTGTTGGTGAAAATACGATTCACAGCGGTTGATGAAGATCAATGGATCGGACTTGCCGTCGTAGCGGGGAAAATCCATCTTCTGGAACCGCGGAGGCCGATCGTTGTGGTGCCGACCGTCGTGGCCCCCGCCGGTGTTCGACGGAGGGGAGGACGTCTCCTTCTGTAGCGCGGTCACGGTCGTCTGGAGGTTCGTCACAGTCGAGGTCAGGGACGCGATCAGCTTGGCCAGATCAGTAGTGGTCGGCTCCGACATGGTTGAAGTAACCGAGGCGGCGGCTGATGGAGGTGGGCTGGGCAAGGACGCAGAGGCGGTGGTGGGTTGCGGAGGTGGCGCGGAAGACGACACAGAACGCCTGGAATCTGATACCAGGTTGTTAAGGGCGTTGAACCCTCGGACAGCTGGACCTCGACTACGCAGTTCGTAGTCGCAATCCGTCTTCTCCGGCGAGGTTATATCCCTCAGTCGCAGACTTTGTTTGGAGAACGAAGAGGAGAGATTAGATGGAAACAACTTGCTTGCTTTTACGAAATGTCTGTTACATGAATATATAGCCAGCGGCCTCAACCAACCGGAGCAACAAGCTCCACTAATTTAGGAACTAATAATAGAAGGTTTATTCCTATCTTAACTACTCCACTAAATTAGGAACTAATAATAGAAAGCTATTCCTATTTTCCATCTTTAGACACTGCAAGGTTTATTCCTATCTTAACTACTCCACTAATTTAGGAACTAATAATAGAAGGTTTATTCCTATCTTAACTACTCCACTAAATTAGGAACTAATAATAGAAAGCTATTCCTATTTTCCATCTTTAGCCACTGCAGGTGATCGCGCCCAGCGCGTCCTCGTGCGTGGCCCTCGCGCGCTCCGCGCGTTCCGCGTCGCGGCGCACGTCACGGGCCCAGCGGCGCCTGGAGTACGTGCGCCCGACCATGACACCACCAGTTATATGTTAAGCATGTTAAAATGAGAACACATATGTTAAAAATACTACGTATCAGTCTATCTATTTATCTGACTCATATCATACTGTTTTCACATGGAAATTCCTGTCCTTTATAAATGTGTGTGAACACAACTCAACCCTTCTATCTTGCTTTTCTGTGTTCTTCATACTAAAGGTAGAAAGTGGAGACTTCTTTCCTACTAAGCTGGCAGTATCCTTGCTCATTGCATTGACATTACCTCCATCTAAAGCCTTTCTGACAGTTTTGCCATATGTATACTTGTATTGCTCTGGATCCAACCTTGTTTCCAAATATATGGCATGTCTTCTTGGGCTTTTAGGGATGCAATTATGAGTTCATAAATACAGGGTTGATATGAGAAATGGGCTAGATAGATGCTGGTTCCAGTGCTGGGCTTTGCTTGGATGTTCTGCCTTTTAAAACATTATTATCAAGCAAGTCATACTGCAATGCTAGTTCAATGCACCATAATGTCTGTTCACTCGCCACAATTTTTTTTATGTTCGATTCAGGCCCTAGAGTATTTTATGTCATCAGAGTCAGATAATGTTCTTAAACGCGTCTATTGTTGGTTTGTCAATAGTATTTTAGGAAGCCACAATTACCACCTAAATAATTTTCATACAAGTCTTAAAGAAGTTTCTTTTTTTCCCTTTCTTTTGAGAAGATTTCGGAAAGAAACTGTAGTTGCAAAATTCATGATACTTTGAAAATTTGTTTGTGAGGTACTTTGTTCATCTTCAATTGGTTACAGATGTGCAGTAGCATAACAATGACGCCAATCATATTCAATACTCCTTATCACCACCTCTTTAACTTTGTAAGCCTGTAATCATCTTTCAAGTGTCTCCGATGCAAGCATGTTCTTAGACTCTGCATTTAAGTACGATTTCTTTTATTTTTAATGAAAGGTGAACTAAACAGTGTCAATCACACCTGTAAATCTACTTTGGCCTGCGTTTTGTTTCAATGTTTTGACAGGGGTTCTTTGCAGGCACTCTACTTTTGTGTCCCTTTTCGAGAGCAGTTATTAGAGTACTATGCCGCTAACAAGAATGTAGGAGATTCTGAGGAAAACCTTTTGACATGTTTGGCGGATCTATTCACTCAGGTACAATATATAATTGATTAGCTCTACTTTATAATATTCCAACTTTGAGTGGCTGCTCTGCAATAAAGGTTTTTCTTGTCTAATGTCTATGTTGCAACCTAATTTACTTTAGGCTCCTAGCTAGAAGTTGTATTGGTAAATATGGGTTAATTCTTTGAAACTTGGATTTGAAAGTACCTGTTGACGCTGATAGAGATTCTGTTTTTGTTTAATCTGTCTCTGAGATTAACTCATGATGTATCCACATTGGTTATTATATATATACTAGAGCATGATGTCTAGATCTCAACTCTCTATCCCAATCTCCAATGCTACAATATCATGGTATCAGAGTCACTCAAAAACTCAATCCCAGTCTCAAAACCCTAATCCTAATCCCAAAACCCCCTCAATCTAAACTCTACTTTCTATAAACCCTCTTTCTCAATCTCCCTCTCCCTCTCCATTGCCGGCCTCCACAAATCAACCGACGCCGATCACCCGCGCCCTACTGCCAAGTGCTCACGCCACATCGTTGAGCGCCAGCCTCGCCCAGACCGCGCCCAGGCCGACGACGAGCCGCGCCCAGGCACGCCCGACTGTGTGTTTGCGCGAGCCTATCTCTTCTGCATCCCCAACTGCCGAAGCCCCCCGGCTCCCTCTCTGCATCCAACGTTGATTTGATATTCGGCTCGGGGTTTTGAGATTTGATTAGCCTTGTTGATGGATATTTTAATGCATGTGTTGAACCTTCTTTGAGATGTAGTAGGGAGTTTCTGTCTATTTTCTGAGGGTTCATTTTCCAAGTTCATTTGTTTCATGATAGTCGAATATACTGAGAAAAAGGCGGGCGAGTCCAGTGAGACGATGGCTCAGACAAGGATCTATGAGATAGTTTCCTGCAATATTACCTGCAGTGGAAGCAGGTAATTGAGGTTTATATGGCTGGTCAAGGGAAGACTACTCATTTGTTGGCAAACCTTCCTACTCCAGTGACAGATGCTTGGACACTGGGGGACAACAACATATTACATCAGGTATTAACGATGATGGAGCTTAAGATTCAAGACTTGGTCCTTCCTTGCGCGACTGTGAAGGATGTTTTCTGTGCGAACTCTACGAAGGAAGCAACAACATCAACATGGCTTATGATGTTATCTAGGAGCTGTTTTCAAAAAATCAGAACTGCCAGCCCATGGATGATTATTACGATGAGTTCAATCGCTTAGCAGAAGAGTTCATCAGATATATCTGATTACGTCTGATGTGAAATAGATACAGAATCAGTGGAACTGGTTGATGGTATTGACCTATTTGGGTACCATTGACCTTGTTTATTCTTCGGCTAGGTTTCAGATTATGAAAATTTCTGTTGTGAGCTCTCTACTGGAGACATCACTTTTCGAAGAATGTTGTTCATACAATCACCTGACACTACTACAACCACCTCAGATCGATTTACCCTAGAAGCTCAGGGGAGGCAGATTGAGAAATGAGGGGGTCACATTGGTGGCCGCGGTGGTACAGAGGCGGGTGAGGAGCTTCTTCAGGAGGACGAGGAGATGACTCTGTGATCTATTGTTACTATTGTAAAGAGCCAGGTCATACTAAATATCAGTGCACCCTTCTGAAGGGAAAACCAGCGAGGTGCACATATCTTTGCTACTTTTTTAGATGAGCAGTTGCAATATGAGTTTGAGCAATTCCAGTTATTTCATGAGCAATAGAACATATAAGCTCAGTCTTCATCTTTCTCTGCCACTCTAGCTCAAAAAGCTATTCTTATATCTTATTACATAGTCTCTGTCACATGCTTGGATTATAGATTTAGGGGCAACTGATCACATGACTGAGACTGAGGTGTTATGTCTTCTTTTACTTTTGTCTCTGACTCTATAGTATTAGCAGATGGCTCTCGGACACCCATTTAGGGTATTGACACTGCCGCAATCACTCCTACCCTTTTATCGTCTGTTTTCTATTTACATTGTTTTCTTTTCAACCTATTATCAGTAAGTAAGATTTTCAAGGTTTTAAATTGTACAATGACATTTTTTCGACGTATTATATATTTCAGGAGCTTGGGACGAGGAAGTTATTAGCATAGGACGTGAGCAGAACGGAAAGTATGAGCTAGAGTTGGCATCCGATCAGGTGGCCTACATTATCATTTCATCAATATTTGACTACCACTATCTGTTAGGTCATCATTCTCTACTTGTAAAACTTCTTGTTCTTTCTTTAAATTAGATTTCATTCTTAAAGTGTGAGTCTTGTCAGCTAGGGAAGCACCATCGTGTGTCTTACCCTAATTGGGTCAATAACAGGGCTGATAAGCTATTTGATTTAGTTCATTCAGATGTATGGTGTCCCTGTCCAGTAACTTCAAAACTGAGTTTTAGTTATATTATTAGCTTTGTGGATGATTATTCTCAAGTCACGTGGATGTATCTGTTAAAATCTCGTTCTAATGTGTTTTCCACATTTAAAGTTTTTTATTCAAAAATAAAGAATCAATTTAATTCTAACTTTAAAATTAGATCTGATAATGCTAAAGAATATTTAGACAACTTTAGTTAGTTTCTGAAGCAAAATAGAATATTGCATCAATCCTCTTATGTTTACACTTTTCAGCAGAATGGGGTAGTTGAATGTAAGAATAGAGACATTCTTGAGATTGCTAGGACTGCTATTTTTTTTATAGACATATGCCAAAAGAATTTTAGGGTGAGGTCATTTTGACTGTTTGTTACTTGATAAATCAAATGTCATTCTCTGTATTGCAAAATAAAATCTCATATTTCATACTATATCCCGAATTGATTTGTTCTCTTTGCCTCTGAAGGGTCTCTCTGTTTTGTAAATAATCATTGTCCTCATAAGACAAAGCTTGATTCTATGTCTCTTAAAGAGATTTTTTTGACTACTCTAAAACTCAGAAAGATAATATATGTTTTTATCCATCTATAGGTTGATATATCTTGTCTGCAGATGTATCCTTTTTCGAGTCTAATCCTGAGATTTATGCATCATCTTTTTTTTTTGTATCAGAGGATAACTATGATTACCTGTTCTAGCGGGAGATATTACTCAATAGTGGTGGGTTAACATCTGAAAATGTAACTGGTAAAATCCACTTCGATTTTAGAATCTGATTCAGATCTATAAATGACAAACAACTCCTACTCCTGTGCCAGCACCAGACTCAATACCAAGTCCTATGCAAGACTCAAGTGAGACTGTCACTTCATAATTACGTGATTCTTCTACTATTGATGATCTTTTCATTGCACTTCAAAAAGGCAACGTAATTGTACTCAACATCCTCTTTCCAATTTCGTTGCTTATTCTCGTTTATCACCCTCCTTTCGTTCATTCATTTTTTTTAACTCATGCTCAGTTTTCAAGAATGTATCAGAAGCATTGTCTGTTCATCTTGGACTCAAATGATGCAGGAGGAGATGACAGCTTTATAGCAGAATGAGACTTGAGAGTTGATCACACTTTCACCAGGAAAGAAAGTCGTCGGGTGCAAGTGAGTTTACATACTATCAAGTTAAACCCAGTTGGGTCTCTGGCTCGCTTAAAGGCGAGATTTGTTGCCAAAGATATTCATAGGTATGTAGACTATATTATGTGGATACCTTCTACCCGGTCGCGAAGATGCTACTGTGTAGGTCCTTGTGTCATTAGCAACAACATACCACTGGACACTTCATTAGTTGGACATCAAGAATGCATTCCTCAATGGTATTCTGGGTGAGGAGGTTTACATAGGGCAACCACCAGACTTTATTGCTAAGGAGTGTGCGAAAGTTTGCAGGTTGAAAAAGTCACTATACGGTCTGAAACAGACTCCGAGAGCTTGGTTTGGGAACTTTGCATTAGTGATTCATGAGTTCGGCTTTTGTAGCACACAGAAAGATCACTCCGTGTTTTGGCAAATACAGGAGAGGAAGATGGTCCTACGCGTTATGTGGAAGATATTATGATCATAGGAAATATCACAAAAGGGATTGATAACCCGGAGTACCGATAGAAGCACTTTCAGACCAAGGATCTTAGATATCTGAAGTACTTTTTAGGCATTGCGGTGGCCAGCTTCAAAAAGGGCATTCTTCTATCACCGAGGAAGTATATAGTCGACTTGCTTTCAGAGACTGGGATCCTAAGATGGAATATTGATTCTCTGATGGACGTGAGCATGAAGTTGTTGCTATCAGAACAAGGGGAGCTTCTTGAGGATGTTTGGGATTGGTGTGAAAACTGAACTACCTGGCGGTGACCAGACTGGACATCACATTTACAATCAGTATAGTAAGTCAGTTTTTGTTAGCACCGAGGACTACCCACTTGGAGGTAATAGTGAGGATTTTAAGATACTTGAAAAAAGCTCTAGAGAGGGATTATCTATTCAGGTCACGAACACACCAGAGTAGCAGACTTCTAAGATGCAAACTGGACAGGGTGCCTCTTTGATAGGAGGTCTACCACATGATATTGTGTTTTTTCTTCGAGGAAACCTTGTGTCATAGAAAAGTAAAAAGCAGTGTGGTCTCTCAGTCCAGCAGAGTTGGAGTACATGACGATGACAAATATGATATTAGAGCTAATCTGGATCAGAGATTTATTGACATAGATTAATTTCTCCAAGAGTGTCTCATGAGACTATATGGTGACAACTAGGCAATAATACACATTGCTGAAAATGTCGTATTCCATGAGAGAACCAAACACATTGAGGTTGATTGTCATATAGTTTGTGAGAAGCTCAAGGAAAAAGATCATTGTGACAAATATGTATCATTAAGACACCAGTTAGTAGATCTTCTTATCAAACCATTTGGTAGAACACGGGTAGATTTTATTTGTGACAAGTTGGGCATGTATAATACATATGCTCCAGCTTGAGGGAGAGTGCTCAAGGGAGAGTGTTGAGAGAGACTATGTATTAGTTTAGTCCCACATTACCTGTGAGATTAACTAATTATGTATCCACATTGGTTATTATATATAGACTAGAGTATGAGGTCTAGATCTCTACTCTTTCTCCCCCAATGTCTGATGCGATTATATCAGTACCCATTGAACTCCACATAATAACCTGTTTTACCTGTTCAGTTGATGTTAGCATCTATCATCAACTTTGTTGGAAACTGTAAGAACAGTCTAATAGCATTTGACTCATAAACTGAATGGGTATTTTAAGTACATGCTTGCTCAATTTTCTGAAATATTAGCTAAAGGTTTCCCTTCTGACTGATTGTTTGGAAATTCCACCATCCTGAGCGAAGTTCTTCTAGCGATAAAGAGTAGGCTTTCTTATTATGATGTTGAAGATGTTTTTTCTAATCAGGAACTCTGATCTCTGATTGAAGGCACTGAAAGTCTCAAGTCCACTAGTCTTAAGCATCTTCTTGAAGTGCATTCTTAATTATATTGTCATCTTTATTATGACTGTCTATTTGGTTTTTACTAAGCTTGTTAATTTAAATGCTGGTTGTGTTCCTTAAAACTCCATTTTGTATCAATTGCTTGTTTCTTTGTTGAGGCTTCTCTAATGTTGTCTTTCATTATGCCTGATGACTTCCATTCAGAATTTCAGATAACAACACAGAACACGTTCGTACGCACATACACACACACATACATACATATATATATATATATATATATATTGCACCCTAGAGGGGGTGAATGGGGTTAAGACATTAATTACTGCCTAATTAAACCTTTCCTCAAAAACTTGATGTCCTGGTAGAATGCCAGTTTTTGCTGGTAGGATCAGGAAAATAGACTGGCACGATGTAGGTAAATTTACCGGTAGGATCTAGCTAAGTCTGGCAGAGTTAGACTGTGACTGGTAGGATCAGTAAAATAGACTGGGAGGATATAGGTAAATTTACCGGTGGATCAACAGTGTATAAAAATTACTTAACCACAATTTAACAATTTATGCAACAATTATAATAGAAAGATGAATTGCAAGAAAGAGGGGAATATGAAGATTTTATGGTGGTTCGGAAAATCTCCCTACATCTACCACCTAGAGCCCTCTTCTCTAGGATTTCAACTATTAGCTTCTCCTCGAAGTAAGGATTACACTGCCAAGGCTCTCCTCAAGCTTGAACTTCTACTTTTCTCCTTGAATATATACAACTGCCAATGTTTTCCCCAGAGTTGGTCTTTCTCCTCTTCACTAAGAGGGTACACAAGATTTCAAGATTTGTTTGTTCTCTAAAACAAGAGTGAGAACCAATTAGCACAATTTCTCCATCAATAAAATATACACACTGAGCCTCTATGTAATCAAAGAGTGATAAATAATTATCTTCAATAAATGACACTTAAATATAAGGAACATAAGAAAGATAACTTTAATGATTGTAGAATTGAATGCTTCAAGACACTATAATGTAGAGAATTTAATAGGGAGAATGTAAATGATAGAAAACTTAAAACCGAAGATTCTCTAATAAAGAAAGTGTAGAATGAGAAGTGGTTGATGAGAGTTGATGAAGAAATTAAAGCTCGGTCGCTTCTTGAGAAGGTGTAGAATTGAAGAAGATGAAAACTCTATTAACTTCTCTCAATTTTTCTGAATTTTTGATTTTGCAATTTGAGTCTCTCTTCAAAAAATGTGAAGATTTAACTCTCTGCTGAATTGAATGTTCTATTCACTCTGTTCCATGTTTTTCTTTATTATCTCAGATCTGAATATAAAGAGCTAGGCAACAACTTGAAGATATGGTCGTTAGAGAGAGACCAAGAATTTCTGCTCGTTGGGCATTAAATGCAGGCTGCAAAGGGGATTTGGCGCTGCTGGGCAAATTTGCAACATTTAATGGCTTCAGCTGCGTGAGAAGGAGAAGAGGGAGGTGCTTTAGCAACTCGAGAAGAGGGAAACGAGAGACAACTTAAGAATTTTTTAATAAGAGGATCTACTGCAACAGATAGGGAACAAGATTAGAGTGGCAGTTGTGTAAGTTTGACACATGATCACCTTGATTTAAAATATAAAGCACATCCACAGTATAGCAGCAAGGGAAAGTGACATATGGTCATATTTTATTTAAAAGGACAACTGCACTATAGCAGCTAGATAATGGGACACATGGTCAAATCATAGACTAAAGGACAACACAACAACTTGTAATGATTTGATATACTTCAGCCCACTTGAGTTTGATTTAGTTTTATAAGTATAGCAACTCAAGAGAGTGTGGTGCAATGTGTGAAAGATGACAACACTCAAGTACAAGCCCATCTGATGTGAAGAAGAGAGGTATTTAAATAATAATTTAGAAGCACTCTCTTTAGAATGAGACATACACAGTTTTAGTGTTATGAACATGTGATATGTGTGGCTGAAAAATTGACTAACATTTGTTCAGCTGGTAGGATAGTAGGAAGAGGGCTGGTAGGATTGAGATTCTACCAGTGAATTTCAAAGAGAGAGAAAGTTAATTTGTGAATTTCTATTTATGCCAAACTTGAAGATGATTAAAATTACTTCTTGATTATTTACAAAATTCCTATTGATTGTAAAAGTTGTAGCTCGAACTCGAATTTTCTTTATCTCTTGCATGGCTTGATCTTGCTTTGTTGTGGAGCTTGATTTTTTTTGCTCCAAGTGGCTCTTGTAGCTTGATTTGACTTTGATGTAGCTTGTAATTTTGGAGCTTGATATCCTTTCATTCATCTTGATATAACAATTTTCTTTTGATACATCCATCCTCCAATTAATATTTTATCCTGCAATAAGGCAAACACTACTTACTAATCTCATTATTAGCTTAATTTATAAGTTAATACATCATCAAATTCCTGGAATAACAATATATATACACATACACACACATATGTATGTATATATATACATATGCATAAACACATATATATTGATACTTAAATCCTTTAGGGAGGATTTGAACATGAATCCTTCCCACTCAAATTCAATGTTACGACATTCAAAGACAAGACCAACTCCGTTAAAGTTGGTCTATATTATTTAAAGTATCTAAAACCAAAAATCAAGTGTTCTGAATACTTTTTGCTTATTCATCAAATAGCGCAAAATGAACTGTCGAAATAGTGCGTTGGTTAGTTTAACTGTGTAGAATATTTGAAGTCTAACAAAAATTGGTGTGTGTGGGTTTTAAATGTTTAGATCATGATCAAATGGTCAGATTGAAAATTTGTATGTCTAAAGTCATAGATTTAAGTAATATGCTACTTTGATGAATAAGCAAAAAGTATTCAAAACACTTAATTTTTTATTTTTAGTTACTTTAAATAATGTAGATCAATTTTAACAGAGTGGATATTGTGTTTGAATGTCGTAACATTGAATTTGATTGGGAAGGATTCATGCTCAAATCCTTCCCAAATGATATATATATCCACTCTGTTGAAATTGATTCATTATTTAAAATAACTAAAATAAAAAAATAAATATTTTGAATACTTTTTGCTTATTTATCAAGTAGGCACAAAAGACTTTAAACATACAAATTTTCGATCCGGCCATTTGATCATGATCTAAATATTTAAAAACCTTCTCCAGTTTTTTGTTAGGTTTCAAATATTCTATATCATTAAACTTGTCAACTCACTATTTCGGCCGTTCATTTTGCTCCTGCTGGACGAATAAGCAAAAAGTATTCAAAACACTTGAATTTTTGTTTTTAAGCACTCTTAACAATGTAAATCAATTCCAACGGAGTGAATCTTCAATTTGAATGGCCTAACATTGAATTTGAATGGGAAAGATCCTTATCCTTTCAAAGTACCCAAGTCTATATGTGTGTGTATTTCTTGTAACTTAGCATTGAGCTGCTTTATGGAACTGTGAAATCGGAGTTGTACTTCGAGCTATGTTAGTCATGACGCTGGAAAGAAATACCTTCACCATAAGTCAATAAGCACATATATATTACTTAACCTAAAAAAGAACATAGCAAATGGCTTGCAAATCTATTTAAAGCATCTTCTTATTTATGTTTCCCAAGCGCAGCTTGGAAGGTTTGAAGATATGTTTGTAATATAAAACCAAATGCATGTATCATGATATTATTGTCCCTGACCAGCTAACCTTAGGACACTTCATTATGATCTATGGATAAATCTGCATGGTTTTTTACTACTTGGGCTCCTGGTATTCTAAGACTGATGATAAGGCTAGTCTTATCTAGCAGGCCATGTATATTTTTGTTCACACCACTGATTTAAATCTTATTGGTGGCATACTTTAGAATTTGGAGCATCTGCTGGGTTGTATATGTAAATGGCTTAGTGAAAATTTTGTTCCATGACTTATTTTAAACGGTTAGGGTATTATTCCAATAC
Organism: Agave tequilana; assembly: GCA_038442645.1. Lineage (NCBI taxonomy): Eukaryota > Viridiplantae > Streptophyta > Magnoliopsida > Asparagales > Asparagaceae > Agave > Agave tequilana. The sequence goes on along the minus strand of JAVJIF010014634.1, from coordinate 26,413 downwards.
TGTATGATTTCTACAGTGCTACTTTAATCATAGTGTTGGGAGGGACATGTTTTTCAAGGATTGATACGAGTGCTTCTTCATGCAGATAAGCTTCCAGAAGAAGAAAACTGGAGTTATTGCTCCAAAGAGATTTGTACAGAGAGTGAAGAAGGAGAATGAAGCATTTCGCAGTTACATGCATCAGGTACTTCAACCTCTGTCTACTTGTGATACAACAGTTAAGTAGCAAGACATTTTTTTATTATGTTAGTTGTTTTAGTGATTACGCCTAAAACAACTAGTGTTTGGATTTCTTTGTTTTATAGGTCTTGGCTCGTTTTATTGGAGCTTGTAGGATAGTGGTTAAATTAATAGAAAACTTGGCGATATAATATCCTTCCTTTGTCAATGCTAATATATAACAACTGGTGGGCTTACTCACCATATTTCAAGAACAATTACTCTGTGGGAAAACTAGAATATGCATCTGATAATGAATCATGCACTCTTTGCTTTAGTTGTTACAATAAGTATTGTTAGTCTCTACAGGAAACTAAGATTTTCCTTTATCTTGCTGTTTGCTTTGGTGAGGAACCCATTAATTGTTGAAACTTTCTCATAGCTACGTGGTTCTTTCACTGATTGACCGTGAATTATTCTATCTAAAAGAAATACTTGTATGCTTATATGTATGTATTTACGAATCTGGTTAATCCATTCGATATCTGTATCACTCATAGAATTGCTTATCCTCAGGCATGAACCATTGAAATAATGATCCCACACTTTGCGTGTTAGTGGGTGCTGCTGGTTTTACTATGTTATATGTTAACTAGTATTGGAGCTTACCCATCTCCTCTGTCATTGCTTATTTTGCAGGATGCACATGAATTTTTGAATTTCTTGCTGAACGTGCTTGTTGATATTCTTGAGAAAGAGTCAAAAGCTGCAAAAAGTTCCGCTGAAGCCTCATCAGCATCAGAAAAAGTTCCAAATGGTCCATGCCGACCTCAAGTCAATGGTGTCCATAAAGAGCCTCTTGTTACATGGGTCCACAAGAACTTTCAGGTAATCAAGTCACCTAATTTGATGATGCATGTATGGAGTGGCACTGGTGATAGCTCATGATAGTTTTGAATATTATGTTCAACGCAGGGCATATTGACCAATGAAACAAGATGTTTGCGCTGTGAAACTGTCACTGCAAGAGATGAAACCTTTTTAGATTTGAGCCTTGACATTGAGCAAAATAGTTCTATAACGAGCTGCCTCAAAAACTTTAGTTCAACAGAGACTTTGAATGCCGAGGATAAATTCTTTTGTGACAAGTGCTGCAGGTTCTTATCTCATCTTTACCTTTTAGCCGTTTATCTTTATTTTTGGTCCTTGCTTTTACTTGACAACAAAAACTAACCATTCATTTACTTGTAAGGTTGATCTTGCTGAATTATTAACAAGGTTCTGTTTTTCTTTCCCATCGTTTTCTTCTTTTTCCTTTTCTCACTGACGTGGTTTTGTGTTGACATGATATTGTTAAATTTTGTTCTGAAGAGCTTCTCCCATAGTCGAACATTGATTTATGTTGTGTATTCTTGCCTTTCAATATCGACCAAATAACTTCATCTATAGTTGTTAATTTATATGCATATAAATCTATGCACCAAATAGATCTACAGAAAATAATCTCGATTGGTGCCTTATTTGAGACTTTCCTTGAGAATTCTAGACGTCCATGTATCTTCCCCTGATATATCTACTTGTTTGACAGTTCTCATCTGAAATCTATATCAATTTTGGAAACACAGAACTTTTGAATAAAAATGTGTTTTTTAATCATATATGTAATTATTAAATTTAAAACTCAAAATTTAACTCTCCAAGAGAAAATTGCTTCTTTCAATGGACTTCTGCAGTATTGGGTCTGAAATAAATGGGGCCCATTTGTGCACAAGAAAGATGAGGGGTCTTAGAAAAGGTTTTATGTTGAAATGTGGTGTTCCAGACACAGCTTTCCATACTTTTTTAATGACCACAATTGTACTTTTATAAGCTGTTATTTCTTGTTCTTTTTGGAATTTGGATGTCTAATTGAAATTTAATGGTTATATACACCACCCCTATTACCCTAAGCTTTCTAATATACCCTGTTTATGTATAATATAACACAAACTCCTTTGTGTTTGGGTGTTTACATGTGGTCTCAAGTCCCACTGTTCAACAGTGTTTACACCTAATGTATATAAGTTGGTTATTACACTATCCATATGGTTACAATATTTCAACTTAGAAAGCGGACCCTGCAAAAGTTGAATTTTGTATCTCATTGCTATAAACACATCATATCATGAAGATTAAGACATTGAGGATTTTGTGGATATGCACTTTGGGAGGTTCCCATTTAGACAAAAACCATTTGTAGATTGGAAGTTTTGTTTTTTTAAAGCACTTCTATCAACCTATTAAAGTAGCACAAGTCTGCACATGTATCTATTGAAGGTTGCAATTTATATTTGAGGCTTGTATATGCTTTCACGTGCCTCAAGTCTTGGTATATAACATGAAGTCAATATAACACTCTCATTTGACGAGTATGCATTTCGCATCAGGTCTGACAGCCTCACAATGTCCACACATCAGTGGACTAAAAGATGTTGTTTTATTATATTTACTTGTGATGTTACTAGGTTACATTTTTTAGAAGACAGAACTGTAAAAGTTGGATTTTGTATATTGTCCTTGCCCATGCATCATATGAAACTGAAAATTGAAATATATGATCGATAACTTTTTTAACTCTTTTGAAAGTTTGTTACTCATGTACAAATTGTATTAAAGTCAAAATGTAATTTTTTAACATAGATGTTTTTATACGGGTTTCCATACTGCTTTCAAAGTTGGATGAGTTTGCATTTGTTCCTATGAAAACTTTAAGCAGTGCCTCTTTAGTATGGGGTAAACAAGGCCGAGGTGAGAAACCATAGATTGTGTGAGTATTACTCAGTTTTTTTGGCATCCGCTTTCTAATTTACATCAAGTGTTTTTTGTCAATATATTTTCTGGACATTTGCCTTATTAAAGACACAGGATATTGTCTTCTTCCATGCAGTTTGCAGGAAGCCCAGAAGAGGATGAAGATAAAGAAGCCTCCACATATCCTAGTGATTCATCTCAAACGGTTCAAGTACATCGAGCAACTTGGTCGGTACAAGAAGCTATCTTACCGGGTGGTATTCCCCATGGAGCTGAAGCTCAGTAGCTCGGTCAATGACACAGATGCTGAGTACTCTCTCTTTGCGGTTGTGGTACACGTTGGCAGTGGGCCAAATCACGGACACTATGTCAGCCTCGTGAAGAGTCACAACCACTGGTTGTGCTTTGACGATGAGAATGTGGAGATGATTGATGAGTCCATGATGCAGAGCTTCTTTGGGTCCGCACAGGAGTATTCAAGCAACACGGATCATGGTTACATCTTGTTCTATGAGAGCACCAATGGAAGGAGTTGAGGGATCAGAAAATTTTCCAGAGCTTTGAGTGCTTTAACCCGGCCAGCCCCCTTGTAACCTTCCATACTTTTTCGTTCATCTCCAAAATTCTATACATCTTGAAGAGCTCTTGAGAAAATACGAAAGGAGATGCATAATTTTCAGGTGGTTGTAGTGTACAGTGTGGGTGGTGGAAATACACAGTCCTCTTCAAAGAAAGAAAAATAAAACATCAGTGTACATGGTTGTTGAATTTCAGGAGTGATTCTGTATTCTTCACTGTTGAATGTCAATAATAGAAAATGCAATTGCACTTTGAGGAAATTAGTGCATCCATACAGTTGCAGCTGCATGTTGATGTAGTATTCTTTACCTCTGCTGTTGAAAAAGTAGTCATTTGAGCTTATTTGAACTTGCAAGCTTTATTGGCTATGCATAACAGTTTTGGAATGAGTGAATTTGACCTAGTAGGTTGGAAGAGGACAGATGAATAAAATTGTAGATCTCAGATGATTGTGATGTGATTTAGATTTGTATTGCTTTGAAAATTTTGAGCTTGTCATATTTTTCTGTTAAATGTGGACTGCAGTAAAATTTGTCAAGTTATCTGTTTTATCTTGCATGAAGTGTTGTGATGCCTCCCTTTATTGAGGGCCAAGATTCTAATGAACTAGGAAATAAATAATGAACCATGTACAATCTTTTCTTTTATTTTCTTTTCTAGGTGAGGAGGTGATTCTTCTTTTCTCTCTGTGTTTTCGTAGGATTTGGTTTTTCGCCCTTCATTCTTTTACTGTTGTAGCTCACAGTTGGAGAAGGGTACTCACTTATTTTATTCTTTAATCATTTTTTTTCAAACTTTACTTGAACCCATTTTAGGGAAAGTAAATATATAACTTCTTTTCATTAATATTTTAAATTTTTTAAATAAAATTTAAAACTTTAGAAGTTGGTCAGGGGCTGTTTGGCCAACAGGAAAGAGGGAGACGAAAACACGCGGGCTCATGTTGTCAGATTTTTGTGTTTCATGTTGTCAGATTTCTTTCATTTTTCGTTCAAAATAGAGAGAAATCTGACATTGTATTATTTATGTACTCTTCGTCTATTTTGCTTAGTTGGACAAACAGCTGTAGAAAAACTCAATGGAGCTCATATTTTAAGGTGCGTTTTGAGCGTTTTTCCGCAATGACAGCATTTATAGGCTTTTTTTACATAGCAAACTGATGTGTATTCTATTAATAGTTTTTTTTGGTGAGGGGAAACACTCATTTTCTAGATTTGAGATGTGTTCCAAGCACCCCAAAAAGATCTAGAAAGATGCCTCATAAGCAAAAGTTTTGGCTAGATTATAAATGCAATGTTTTTAATAAAAAACTTACTTATTTAACAAAAGAAGGGACGTTATGCTAGTAATCAGTTATCAGGTGCCATACATCGAGACAAGTCTCGAAAATAAATAAAATAATACTCAATTATTAACAATGTATGTGGTATATTTTTATTGTGACGTATAAAGTAACTATAAGATTTTCATTTCAGCCAAAAACTATCCCATTGCTTTTGCAAGCAAACATGGAATTTTCTCGTTATACCGTTTTATCTCTTATTAATATAAAAAATAATTACTTAGTTATTTAGATTGATATCCATGTAAATATGTGGTCGCAAATAGTGTTCTGATAACTAATGATCAAAAATTTCAGTTATTAGCAAGCAAATATCAAGAACAAAAGGAAAAAACGAAGGGGAAAAAATCAAGACAAGAGGTAGTGATGTACTTTTTAAATACTTAGAACAAAAAATGTCTATATTCAAAACCGACTGAATAGAGGTTTTCTCCCGTGACCCATAAAAAACTTTGTCCGTCCCTCCATCTTTATCGGCGCGAGAGAGAGCAGCGTCGATCTCCTCCTCTTCCTTCCTCTCTCAGTTACCCCTCTTTCTTCCTCCTTCTTTCTCTTTCCCCCTCCTTCTCCTCACCGATAAATCGGTTTCTCACTGACATCGACAGTATATTAGTTTTATTATCTAAATTGATCGAAAGAAGGTTTTCTCTGATAACTCCTTCACAAATTGTGTCCGTCCGTCTCCCCTCTCTCCCTCTCACTCTCAGCCTCTCCCTTCCTGATTGCCACTTGTCAGCTCCCCACTTGGTTGATTTCTAATCGCCCAATGACCATATACTAGTTAATTACAAGGATGATTTCAAGCGCAGTGAGAGGTATGCTCACCGGGAGTAACCCCACCTCATATATCCAAGCTGCTTGCTCAATGGCGTCCTCCTCCCTTCATCCCAAGCCCATGCACAGGCAAGCAAGAGCTCTCTCTCTCTCTCTCTCTCTCTCTCGAGAGAGAGAGAGAGAGAGAGAGAAGAAGAAGAAGACGAAGATGCTCCTCTTTGGGGTCTCGTCACCTCCCGGCTCGTCCCCTTTGCTCTCACGCTCTTCTACAAAGAGTTCCAAGCTCCCATCTTTAAGCTCCTCCTTCAATGGGCTCAGAATTAGAACCAGCATCCCAATCCAAAATCAGTTGCCGTCTCCCTCCTGCAAAATGGTGGTCAGAATGGCGAAGAGAGAGGAGTTGAAGGAGATCAGAGTGAAGACAACGGAAGAGATCAATGAGGAGATTATTTATCTCAAGGGGAGCTCTTCATGCTGAGACTTCAGAGGTCGGCTAGGAACGAGTTCAAGTCCAGCTAGTTCGGCAGAATGAGGAAAAGGGTAATGGTTTCTCACCCTTTTTAGGGTTTTCGCTATGAGAATTTGAAGACACCATGTTTTGTTTCCGTGGTTCTTGCTCTTTTGCTGGTAAAAATTGCACCTCCGTGGAGAAAACATATTGTTTGGTTTGTTAGCTCGTGCTCTCGTCTTATGGTCAAAATTAAATTTTGTTTGCAAATGTTGGTTGTGTTCTTAGTATCAATTTGGACGTGAATAACAAAGAACATATAAAATATCAAAATAGGGCAAAGGTTCATGGTGGGATGTCGACCTAAAGAACAGAAATAGAGGGGCTTCCCTTGAAATATGGAGGTATGATGAGGGTAGAAAAGCCTCCTAACTTATTGGTTAAGAAAGACTACGCTAGATCCATCACTCCAAAATTATGCTAGACTAAGGAATAATCTAGAAAGTGGATTGGAGGTGATAATTTGCTAATAGAACTGCATTCAACTATAAATTATGGTTTAGTGAAGAAGCCCAATCAAAGAATATTTGCAAATTGGATGGGAAATTGAAAATTTGTATTTTTAGGTATAAAGTTGTAGACCTTAATTGTCAACCAGTCCTTTTCTTGTGTGGTTCTTAATAATTAAATCTCTATTTTCGAGAAACGTTTCTCCTTATGATTTGACCAAGGTTTTATATGGCATATATCGGGTTTGTATCGGGTAGGGTTTTTTCATATTGAGTAGCGGATATCGGCAAAGTATTGGGATATGGAATCAATATTGAAACTAGAGGTATGATGAGGTAGAGAAGCTTACCTTATTGGTTAAGCCCATTCAACCAAGACACAACACTCCAAAATTATGCTAGACTGAGCAAGAACATAGAAAGTGGAATGGAATAGAATTGCATTCAATTATAAGTTATTCTTTAGGGAAGAAGCCCAATCAAAGAACATTTCAAAATGGAACTTTGTTGTAAAATTTAAAAAAAAAAAAAAAATCATATTATCACATATAAACCTTAAATAGCCAAAGTCTTATGCTGTTTGTACTACACACATCGAACAGATATGATTTCTTTGTGTTGTTAAATTAAATGCTGCAATTTTGTTAAGAGGATAATTTTCTTTATTAAAATAGAGTAAACAAAAGGAAAAATAAGATACATTCTGCTTCTCCATATAAGGACAAAATGATAAATAGAACTATTGAGTTTATCAGATCACATGAATACTATAAAATTCATGGTCTGCAGTGCATGAAAGATAACAAAATTACGTACTGAATGACACGCATGATCACTTGCCTTTGAATGATTCGGATATAAAAGGTCTCGAAGATCTGTGGTTCCATATGAAATTTTTGCACCAAGAGGATAGGGGTAGAGAATATTGATGAGGAGGTTAAGAGTGCTTTGTATTCCCATCGAGTGGAAATTTGTGTAGGTTTTTTGTTTTGAAGGTTCAACAACACCAGAGGACATGGCTCCTTGGCTCCTTTGTAATGAAGCACCACCTTCAGTATATTACTAGTAAATCACAAGATTCACAACCAAAAGAAAGCACATGATTTACTTGCTTATGGGTAAAATACCAAAGAACTTGGTTGGATTGATTCATTTAAGTGGATATAATGGAACAAAGTTGGATAGGATCAGATTTTTAGCATTGTGGAACTTGGTTGCATTGTGTGGCTTCGGTTATACCTGCTGAATCATATTCTTTACAACCAAATTGTCAGCTCTGATTAAATTTGATTTTTTCTTTCTTCTTCTGTAAGCAAGTTATAACGAATTAAACTTGCCATCTGGTTAATGCCTTGATAAATGATTATATTTAGTAATTTCATTTTATATTGAAGCTTAAAAATGCTTACACAACATGTAACTATTGTTTGTGTTCTGTAAACAGTTCAAATTTGTTTTGTTATAATACTTGGGCTGTAATCTGTGACTCCATCCTAAGAGTCATATCAGTTGGTGACATGCCACAAACTAATGAATCAAGGTACAGTGATGTATAGTAATGCAAATATCATTCCTGTCAAAAGTAGGAAGACTGAATTAATACTTTTATATACCTATTTTAAAGAGGAGATGCGTGAATGGGGTTTTAGGTATAGATGACCTGGCTGTTGAGGTGGTTAGCTCATAGCTGCAAACTAAGGCTCTATTTAGTTACACAAGTGGGTTAGTAAACATCTTGATAGAAATTGTGAAGATTTTTGAAAGTTAACTAGGCCATGTCTAGGCATAGATGACCCGCCTGTTGAGTTGGTTAGCTCATAGCTGCAAACTAAGGCTGTGTTTAGTTATACGAGTGGGTTAGTAAACATCTAGATATAAATTGTCAAAATTTCTGAAAGTTAACTTGGCCACGTTTAATAATGTCTAACAATGATATCTAGTGAAAGTGATCTTACATGGAGATGGGCGAAGGATTATTGTTGATAGGAAGGTTTTCTGTATCGGTATCAAAATCGGCAGCATTAGCAAGAATCTTTTTTTTTTTTTTTTTGTCTCGATGGTATTGGTCATATCAGTATTGACTGTATATATCGGTGCACGGTGATATTTCAAATCATGGTTTGTATGTATAATCATTTTTAGCCAATATTACCTGAGTGCTTGCGTTTGATCTGTGATTGTCCTCCATATTATGATGCTCTACATGACTTGCTCTGCTGTCCATGCTCGTATTCATTTCTCGTAAATTATAGTAAACCTATATTTATTAGAAGCAGCACTCTGATTATTAAGCATTGTGGTTTCAAACTTCTGATGAAAGCTAATGCTAAGCTTGATAACAAATCTACTCTCTCAAACTGGAAGCAATGTGTGACTTAGGTTTATAAGAATTGACAACTGCTTTGGCAGGAGAGGGGACAAAGCTTACTGTCCATATTTATAAATGGGGATAGTTTCAAAGTTCTTGGTGATCTCTTTCTCTGTTCATTTCAATACACATTCAGATATACATTATCTGACCGTGCAGTATATCTATTTTCCACAGCTTATACTGATACTTATTAGATAAAACTTTATTCTTAGGCCAGCAGCATTATTCCAACAGTTGTTTATAACTAATAAGCTAATCTGAGATGACAAGCAACTCTAATTCGTCAACCCTGAAGCATTGTATCAGCAGAAGTCCATTGTTTCAATTGTTTCTGGAAATGCATGAACTAATACACATGGATGGTCACTAACCATTGGCAGCTTTATACCTTTCAGACTCAAGTATACTTTTATTACTTATCAGAAATATATTCTATTGAATTGTTGGTTCTATACCTATTATTCTTGTTATTTTGTCTATTATTTATCAGCAAAGTATCTTTCCTTGCTACTTCCAGTCACAGTTGACAATTGATTAATGAAGTTCAATGTAACTTACAAACTAATATATATGGTCAGTTAATAACTAACTCGAAACACCATCTTTATCTTTGAGTCAATTATCTGCCAAGTTTTTCCTTGTTATTTTGAGGAAAAGTAGATATACCTATTCTCTCAAAATATCTTAGTTGTCATGCGGTGATACTGTTAGCATTATATTCTTGCATCAAACTATTTTCAGTTTATCTTCCTTATTATAGGCTGTTAAGTTGAATGCTATGAGATTGTGCAAATTAATATGTGGTTGGTTGCCAATTATAAACGGAAGCACTCTTTTATTCTCTAAATTCAAGCTATCTGGCTATTGGGTTTAGTGTATCTTCCAAGGTTTAAAATATCGCCCGATGTCAATATTTATGCCGATTCCAATACATCACCGAGACAATACTGCTACTGCCAATATGATGAGCCAAAAAGGCTGATAAACAACCGATATTTCCGATTTCGATACCAAAAAACAACAACAGGTGCCGATCCACGAGATTTCAAACCACGGTATCTTCTAGAGCCCTATTAATGCTTATTATTATTATTAAACATTTAATCTTCTGCATTCCATTTGTGATTATCTCCTAACTTTTTTTTTTCCTTCTAAAATTTCATATAAAACTCATCCCTTGGTTATTACCTTTCTTGCCCTATGGATTTAATGCCTGCCAGCTTTAAACTTTGTTCAGCAAGAAGTTCTGATATTAGCTGTTGATCATGAATGTTGTAAGAAATAAATCTCTTCCTACTACCTTGTCTTAAGCATTTGTTCCCATTTATCGGGTGCTTTTCCATCAAAAACTTTTTTTCTTGTGCCTTTTGCTATCACATTAAATTCATCCTGCATAAACCCAGCACAATTTTTTGGCTAAAGATAGAGGAGGAGAATGTAGCTTTGTGTAACATGCTTCTATTTTCTTACTAGTTTCTCAAGTTTTCTCAGGCATGGTTTGTGAGCTTCTAAGTTTATCTTTATGGTCACTGATTGTTGTAGCCCATTTTAGTATTCCCTTTGTTGGTTTCTTTTTTTGGGAATATTCCTCGCAGGATGTAAACCATTATTACTAAACCGCTTCTACAGATGCTGAGGAAAAGTTAGACCTGGAAATGATAATGCAAATATTTTGTTTCGAGAAATAAAGTGATAGTGGAATTAATACTACATCCTTTGGCCATTTTTAACTTGTTTTCTGCATCCAGGTTGCTCGAATGCTGACTGTAAGAAGGCAGAGGGAGATTGAAGAGGGAATTGGCAAAAGGCTGTCTGGGAAGCTCGAGAGGAAATGGAAGAGGAGCATTGTGGTCAGGCCGCCTCCGTCCCTGAGGAAGAAGCGGGAGGAAGAGAAAGCCAAAGCCGTAGATGCTGAGAAGTCGGCGTAAATTGGCATGTATTCTATGGTTTTCTTCAATCAATATATGGACGTTCTTTTTTTTCTAACAATTCAATGTGATGTTTCCCAGTGGATAAATATCGGACTTGTTGGTTTTTGATCTATAATGCATATAGTGAGCCCTTTTGTTTATTATATACTTTATCTGGAATAATGATAATCCCCAATATCACTTGAAACGGTTTTGGTGCAAAAATGATACTTTCTGAAATCTCTGTGATGGGCTTTTCACATATTCTGATTACTAGAACATGTTGATCATCTGTTTGGTTGGATCATCACAGACTTTGATGAAAGCATACCCTTGTTAAATTGAGGCCCATCAGTGCAAATATTCCATAAACAACAGGAGGACATAATTGATGAAACCCCTTTCTGCTTTAATTTTCATTTCTGATGCGATGATGTACGAGTGAGCTAAATGCAAAAAAATTAATCAACTATTGCTTGAAACTACACCTCTTGAACAAAAATGCACTGAAGCTATAGCTGAGTTAACTAAATATCTTTCTAATAGTGGTTAAGAACCTGAGAACCTATGAACTCTCGCAGATTGTATCAATATTAACAAAAATCCGCTATGGTAAGCGCTCACGCAAAGGATTGACAAGTATTTTATTCATCCTGTACTGCTCATTGTTCATTTACTGTTAACAATAGCTGAAACTTTCTCATTATATTTATTCATTTATTCAAATATTTTGTCCGCCAGAAAATGTTAGCAACAAGTGCTAAATTTGTCCCCATTGCAAATGAAAACTACTTGTAATATTTTTCTTCTATTCTTGAAGAATTTTGAACAACTATTATTTTTTCTAAGAAATGCTCACTTCTTATTCTGCTTAAACTTCAGATGTAATTTATCAATAAATATTGAGCTACATATACATCCAATATACCCAATAGAAATTCCAAGAATATGTAGTACCAAAGCCAACCATTTAATTTATCACATTGGAGTAGATGCATATGGTTTCTTCTTTTCACCTTTTAGAAGATATAATGTTTAAATTTATATATTACAAAGCCTTGGACTTAGCTCTTATGCAATTCCAATTGTTATAAACAATAGCCTACTTGTATAACTTGTCCCAGTACGTTCTTGAGATGGCAAATGTGCTTACCACTTCAACTGAGATGTCTGCTAGGAATCCATCAGCAACCGATCCTTCTCAAATGGAGAACACAGACCTCTCTAATGCGGAGGAATCAGAGCTCATTGCTGAAGAGGAAGAACTCGAGGTTTCTCCAACAATTGTCCGAAAGGCATAGCCTCTTTCACATATATATCCTATGCTCCTAGTTAAAATTTTCCAGTTATCGTAAAGATTTCTGTGAAAATTGATTATCATATCTGAACTCTTGTCTTTTCTTAGGTGGCGACCGAGTCCATGGGGACCTTCGTACTTCTCTTCATAGGGTGTGGGTCAGGGTTTATAGACCAGAGGCACAACATAACAATAGTGGGCATAGACTTTGCTTGGAGCTTGGTTATAATGGCCATGATATACATTCTGGGTCACATTTCCGGGCTCATTTGATACCGGCAGTCACTGTTTTCTTTGCTTTTGCCGTGATTTCCTTGGAAACAAGTAGAGATGTTGAAATAAGCCAGCCTGATTAAATTAGCTAAAGATTATTACCGCAGGCCGAGATTGTGATTGTTGTTGGTAAGTAAAAGGGTTTATGTTCCTCTTTGGCTATTTTTTCTTCCAGGTTCTTTTCTATGTGGTGGCTCAAGTAGCAGGTGCAATTCTTGCATGCCTGATCCTCAGAGGCTGTTCAGTGGAGATCAACCTAATGTGATGCTGACGCTCCCTGCAAAGCACACTAAAGATCTAACTCTCATAGTGTGGGAGATCATCGCACCGCTCATTCTCATGTGGGTGATCTGTGGTGTTGCCTCTGATCATATGGCGGTAGGACTTCGAGTTCTTCAATTTTGTATATCAATGACATTTATAGATCATGCTGCAAGTTGAACTTGTTGGTTATGGTTAGGGGTTTTAGGGATCAAATGACACAAGTAGGAAATGAAACTAACAATGAACATGGTGCATATTATGCTACTTCTTGCATTCCTCGTGTAAAATATGTTTCTGACTTTGCAAATATCTATTATTCAGATCACATCAAGTCTAATTGTTTCTTTCTCTGCTTGATAGATCAAGGAGCTCTCAGGAGCGGCCATCTTCCTTGATGTTCTAATCGCGGGGTAATCTTACAAGGCCATTACCATCATCATATATATAAACATAAAGTTTTCTGATTAAAAAAGTTGGTCACTAAGATCAGTATGATTATTTTAGACTATTAGAAACCCCAAATTGTCAAATTATCGTGTACGCTTTTCTATGTCTCATCAAAACTTTTATGCGTTCAGTAAAATAACTGGAGCTTCGATGAATCCTGCGAGGAGCATAGTGTTGGAAATTAAATTGATTTAATGCGGAATAATAGGCCATGGATGAAGAATCATATACATCTCAAGGAATTAAATTCATGTAAATAACTTAATACATGATACATACCTGAAGCCATTGATTGAGATGAAGGTTGAAGATCCTTGTGATGAATGGAAGAAGAAGACCTTGATTTGATCCTGCAAACCCTAATGCAAATAGACCGCTTTTCTCTGTCTCCTTGTCCTTTCACAAAACCCTTCTTTTCTTTTTGATGGAGAGTCTCACCAAAAAAATGAGCGTGAGTTTTGTTTTCTTTACAGGAGGAGAAAAGTGGGTCGCACATTTGTACATAAGTCCCTTGAAATAAACCTTTCTATCATGGTACCCTTTATATTTCAAGAGACCATATAACTATATAAATGTGACTATAATATGGGCATCCTTAATATCAGTCAACTTTAATAGGAATCCAATGCAAATAATCAAGGTTAAGTGGGCCACCTTTATATGAGATTAACACATAGGACCTGCCATTGTAGTACACAACTTTCACAGGCTCTGGATATGTATAATTTCCCCGGTCATTGGTGCCACTGCTGCAACATCACTGCACAATCTCCTTCAATCACCTAATGAGCTTCGGAAGAATGCAACGAAAATGTTACTATCAAAATAAAGAGCCCTCTCAACCTCATCTTATGCCTTGGGTCTCTTTTTGCTTCCTTATCTTTCACATTTCCACGATATCAATTTCCCCTATATTTTTTTCTTCTCTTTTGATAAGAATTTTTTTAAAAAAAGTTTATTTGACTCAATTACCAATTTCTCTTACATTTCTAATGCTTTTGGATTTTTTCAGGGAAAGAGATGGAGCTTCCATGAATACTATCAAGATCTGCTTTGGATATTGTCAGTTAATGGAAATGCCTATTCTCTCAAGAAGCATATACAATTTTATGGAGAGGGAAAACTTGAGGGAAAAGCATCACTTTTCTAAGATATGAAAACACCAAAGATATGAAGAGTTCTATGCTACCATCTTTTTTAGCAAACTGGTGGGATCAAGAAATCCCTCCGTGTTCCATTAATAAGATAGTAATAAGACTACAAGGGACTCTCTGAAGAGCGAGAAAGCCAAAATGGAAAGAAAGGAACGGAAAGTGCATCCATAAGGCATACCGCGGAACTACTAAAGAGGGTTCAAGATCTCAGTAGAATATATCTCAACAAAAGTTGTTACCAAAGAGGTCTCCCTCCGTCCATATCCGAACCCATGTCTCCTCGTCCCTCTAAAGTCAGAGGTCATTTCAATACCATTACCATTTTAACATTAGCAAACATTTCAATGTAATATTTTTTATGCTAGTTAAAGTTGAAAATTGTCATTCTAGTTATATGTTATAGTTTCTCAATTTTGGGACATCAAAGTCACTCAACAATTATCAGGTTTCATGCTTTTATTATTCTTGACTTCGTAACTTTACATATGGGACACAACAGATATATTTTCTTCATTGTCTTCTCACGGTCTTCCTCAAGTGGAACATGGATATCAGTCATGATCAAATTTTGAAGGCAATGGCCATTTCTGAAAGACAAATCTTGATCTCAATTTGATTAGACACAAAATTCGCCATCGCCCTGTATTCGGCCTTTGTAGTGGATCATGCAGCCACTGGCTGTTTCTTACTTTGCCATATCATTGAGTTTCCTCCATGTGTATGCTGAGATCTATCCTGAGATCCTGTATCGTTCAGAAGAAATAATTATTTTCTGCAGTAGTTAATCAGAGATTTCGCCAAAGCAAATCTATTCACAGAGTTCTGATGGAACTAGACACCAAAAGTCCTAGTTTACATAAATTGGGCAGCATTTATCTACAACATGCAAATTGTAGTACCTGTGAGTTCTTAACCACAGGAATCAAGGACGGCACAAGTTGCCATTGAGCTAAAACAAACAAGAAGCAAAGATACTTGCATGAAACATCACACCAACAAATTTCTGATTTGCCTAGGGTGTTCTGATCTCATTCACTTGCAACAGTTCTATTTGATTTTCTTAAGAACGAGGGAGAGTGATATAATACGGGTGGATCACAATCACCTTCAATTTAAATAGAAAAGAAACTAGGGTTTTAAAAAAAATAGAAAGGAAAATAAGGTTTGCAAAGGAAGAAATCAGAATTGGATAAATTTGAGCTTCATAACTCTCTTGCACCACGGGCTTCACATCAAAAACAAGATAACAATCTCAAACATTTTCACTGAAATTTTAATTTCAATCATTTAATTAATAATAGAAGTTTTGAAGCATATTAGTTTTAGTACCATATAGGTTATTTTCTAAGAGAAGATAAACTAAGAAAATCAAAATACATAAAAACTACTTGAAGTACTCGAACACAATGAAGCAACTCATCTTCTCCAATGGTAATATATACGCCGATATCGTGGCTGGATGTCCCCATCAATCTCTCCTGGTGGAAGAAGACTCGATCTTGTCAAGTCTAGTGTAGAATCACTCTCGTATTACTCCACAACATCCGGGTTAATCCATTCATCATCAGTCAATGCTTTCTCTTTCTAACGGACCAGATATCTTTGAATCCTATCATCACTAGTGACAATAATCTCATCATCTAAGATTTTAATGACTTTATCTGCTGTATTAGGTAAAATATCTTAAAATGAAAGAAGGGAAGTCTCTCAAAAATAGTGTAGCACCTCGTACCCGGGATACGTACCTAGATACGAGTCCCAAAAAATTTTCGACCATATTGCCCAATTTTTCTCCTGTATGTGTTTTTGAATTGTTATCACTTATATTTTTGAGTATCGAATCTGGATTCTCAGACCGAGAGTAAGCCCTGACCCGGACCGGGAACCCGATACCAGCCAGTAGCCCGATTTGACTTTCTAATAGTCCGATTTGATCGATTTTAGTTTCAGAGACTGTTTTCTAATATTTAGATTTTTCATGATTTTTTGGAATTTTCTGAAATTTTTCTGCAAAATCTCCTAAACCGGTGTCGGTCGGTATCGCTGACTGATTCCCGGATTTTTAGTTTTCAAATGGATTTGAATTTTCAGAAACGGCTTTCACAGTACTTCTTAGAATTTTATTTTCTATTTAAAAACATTTTTTGAGATTTTTCTAAATTTATCAAAATTTGACCGATTCTGGTGTCGGCCGGTGTTGCCGGAAGATTTCAGGATTTTTAATTTGAAAACTACATCAAATTTCTCAAATCCGATTTCACCATGTATCTTAGAATAATATTTGATATTTTTGAGAATTTTTCGGTACGTTTCTGAAACAGTCAAATTTTCGCCTTATTTAAATAATAATATTTTACCGGCGATTTCTTTTCTGCCTTTTCCCTCCTCTACTCTCCTACTTTATGCTACCAAAAATTATAACAAATAAAATAGGTAATAATAAAAAATTTTAAAACATTTTATTTCATTTTTCCTTAATTTTTTCAATTTTCTTTCTTTTCTTTCTTTTTCTTTTCTTTCACCTTGATATTTCCCCCCTTAATCGGCTTAATCCTCGCTTGCCGCCACTGCCGCCTAACAGCCATGGGCTGCGCAGCCCTATCACCTCCCCCTAAACCATCAACCCATTCCTCTCATCCTCTATTAAACTATTTCATTCTCCATTTCAACACAAAAATCCAAATCAAATCCAAAGAAATTCAACTTCATCTTCATCTCCTTCAACCACAAAACCCACTCACGCACCCGTTCATGGCCGCCGCCTCCACCTTCACCACCACCGCCTCCGGCCACTCCTAAGCCACCCAATCAACTCCCCAACAACTCCTCTTCACACACCACCATCCCCTTCCACCACCAACAACCTCCCAACCACCACCAATTTCACCAACCCACCTCCACTACCACAACTTCATCTCCAAATTCACCATCATCACCACCACCAAATTCTCCATTCTAATCAACCCAACATCATCTCCTCCTCCACCTCTAACTCCCCATTGTTGGAAATTAAATTGATTTAATGCGGAATAATGGCCATGAATCAAGAATCAATTACATCTCAAGGGAATCAAATTCATGTAATTAACTTAATACATGATACATACCTGAAGCCATTGATTGAAATGAAGGTTGAAGATCCTTGTGATGTATGGAAGAAGTAGACCCTTGTCCTTCGCTTTGATTCCTGCAAGACCTAATGCAAAGGATCCTCTTTTCTCTATCTCCTTTTCTTTTCTCAAAACCCTCTTTTTTCTTTTCTGATGGAGAGAGTCTCAAAAAATGAGCGTGAGTTTTATTTTCTTTACAGGAGGAGAAAAGTGGGTCGCACATTTGCACATAAGTCCCTTGAAATAAACCTTTCCATCATGGTACCCTTTATATTTCAAGAGACCATATAACTATATAAATGTGACTATAATATGGGCATCCTTAATATCAGTCAACTTTAATAGGAATCCAATGCAATTAATCAAGGTTAAGTGGGCCACCTTTATATGAGATTAACATTCTCCCACTTGGACCACTAACCGATTAGGTTAAAACTTTAGAAAACAAATAAAAGAAAAGACTCATTTGAAAATCATTTTGACTCCATTGGATTCCATACTGAAAAAACTTGACACGTGATCACGAATTTAAAAAACAACAACTGATAAGCCCAAATATGAAATACCGTAATACTGCAATTAGTTTGGACTACCAATGCGAGTCATAGCGGTTATACAACATCCACGTCATACTCCCTTCTATGTACCACAACATTGATAACCCTTACTAATTGAGTCCATAACCAAAATGACCCCTGTAATTATCTTGTAAAGACATTTCCTGTTTAACAAACATCCATACATAATATGTGCACACATAATTGGATAACAGGAAACACAGAAACAGAACTTTTATTTGTACAATAATGTCAATTACATAAATACCAAAATACACATTTACAGATTGCCCAAAAGACCCATTCTTACAACATGTTCCTTGAATGTCTTTGGAGGCAATCCCTTTGTCATTGGATCAGCAACCATTAAAGTGGTACTTAAACTTATAATTGACACTTTCTGTTTCTCAACTCTTTCTCTAACCACCAAGTACTTAAGTTCTATATGTCTAGAACCATTAGAGTACTTACCATTCTTAGAGAAGAATACGGCTGCTGTATTGTCACAATATATTGTCAGCGGCCTGGCAATAGAGTCAACTACACCAAGTGCTGAGATAAAATTCCTTAGCCATAATGCATGATTTGTGGCCTCAAAACAAGCTATGAACTCAGCCTCCATCGTGGATGAAGCAATAATGGACTGCTTCACACTCTTCCACGAGATTGCCCCACCTGCTAGCAAGAAAATAAATCCTGAGGTAGACTTCCTGCTATCTGGGCAACCACCAAAATCTGAGTCTGAATAGCCGATCACCTCCAACTGATCTGATCTCCTGTATGTGAGCATATAGTCCTTTGTCCCTTGAAGATACCGCATAACCTTCTTAGCCAACTTCCAGTGCTCCATTCCTGGATTGCTTTGGTATCTTCCCAACATCCCAACAGCAAAGCTGATATCTGGCCTGGTGCAAGTGCTTGCATACATCAAGCTCCCAACAGCTGATGCATACGGAACTTTCTGCATTTGACCCTTTTCTAAGTCATTTCTGGGACACTGGCTACCACTTAATCTGTCACCCTTCTGAATGGGTGCAGGACTGACTGAACACATTTCCATATGAAATCTTTTCAAGACTCGATTGATATACCCTTTCTGAGACAATCCTAGCAATCCTTGAGATCTATCCCTGAAGATCTCTATGCCAATAACATAATTTGCCTCACCCATATCAACCATCTGAAATTCTTGGTAAGATAGCTTTTAGTTTCATACAGCAAACCAAGATCACTACTGGCTAACAAGATGTCATCTACAAACAGAACCAGAAAAATAAACTTGCTCCCACTGATCTTTAGATATATACACTGATCAACAGTGTTTTCTGTAAATCCAAAAGAGGTAATGGTATCGTTAAACTTTATATACCATTGCCTGGAAGCTTGTATAAGTCCATATATAGATTTCTTTAATTTGCAAGCCAAGTGTTCTTGTTCTTTAATTGCGAACCCTTTAGGTTGCTCCATGTAGATATCCTCATCCAAATTTCCATTTAGAAAAGCAGTTTTCACATCCATTTGATGTAACTCCAAATCATAATGAGCTACAAGTGCCATAATGATTCTAAGAGAATCCTTCTTTGATACTGGAGAGAAGGTCTCTGTATAGTCAATGCCTTCTTTCTGAGTGAAACCTTTGGCCACAAGTCTAGCCTTATATCGTTCGATATTGCGTTTAGAGTCGCGCTTGGTCTTAAAGACCCATTACACCCGACTTTCTTACAGTTATAAGGCAATTCAACGAGATCCCAGACTTGGTTTTGGTCCATAGATTTTAACTCATCTTTCATAGCATCAACCCATTTACTAGAATCATTGCATTCTATGGCTTGTGAAAATGAAACTGGATCTTTATTAATCCCAATATCATAGTCAGATTCCTGTAGATATACCACATAATCATCTGAAATGGCAGATCTTCTTTCCCTTTGAGATCTTCTCAAAGCTGCCGGTTGTGGTGGTTCTACAATATTTTCAATGGGAATATCCTCATGGAGTGGTGAACCAACATTAACTTGTTGTTCTGGTATCTCAACTTGATGATCAAGCTGAGGGACAACAATTTCTCTTGAAAGAAAGGGTATTGGGATATTTACCCTTACCACTTCAAGATCTACCTTTCTTGGTTCAGCACTCCCACTAATTTCACCATTTTTCAGGAATCTGGCATTGCCAGTTTCAACTATTCTTGTACTATGGTTAGGACAATAAAATTTGTATCCCTTAGACTTATCTGGATAACCAATGAAATACCCAGATATTGTTTTTAAGTCTAATTTCTTTTCTTGTGGATTATATATTCTAGCCTCTGCTGGACAACCCCAAACATGTAAATGTCTTAAACTAGGTTTCCTACCAGTCCACAACTCAAAAGGAGTTATTGGGACAGCCTTACTAGGAACCCTGTTTAAGATATACATAGCAGTCTTTAAGGCTTCATTCCACAATGAATTGGGTACATTAGAGAAGCTCATCATGCTCCTAACCATATCCATAAGTGTTCGGTTCCGCCTTTCAGCAACACCGTTCTGCTGAGGCGTACCTGGCATTGTGTATTGAGCACAAATGCCATGCTTTTCTAGAAATTTGGCAAATGGACCAGGATGTTGTCCTGATTCGTCATATCTACCATAAAATTCACCACCTCGATCTGATCTTATGATTTTAACCTTTCTATCTAATTGTCTCTCGACTTCTGTAATGAACACCTCTAGGATGTCAACAGCCTGAGACTTTTCATTAATTAGATACACATAACCATAACGTGACAGATCATCTATAAAGGTAATGAAATATCTCTCTCCAGTAAAACATGGAATGGAGAGTGGTCCGCAAATATCTGTATGAATTATTTCAGGAGTTCTTTACTTCTTGTGGCACATTTCTTAGTGTGTTTGGTTTGCTTTCCTTTTATGCAATCCACACACACATCAAAATCAGTGAAGTCTAGGCTATCCAAAATCTCAGTCTTCACTAATCTTATAATTCTATCCCTGGAGATATGCCCCAGTCGTCTATGCCACAAGATTGAGGATTTTTCATTTATTAAGCCACGTTTTATACCAACATTCGAATGCAGAGATAATAAAGATTGTGCAAACTCATCATTCAATGAAATTTTATATAAACCATCACATAAAATTCCATGTCCAACCGGAATTGAATTATACATTAAAGAGAGTTTTCCACAACTAAACAAAACAGAATATCCAAAAACATCTAATTTGGATAATGACATTAAGTTTCTTGAAATCGAAGGTACATAAAAAGTATCCTCAAGATCCATCTGATGACCCGTCTCCAAGAGTAGTCGATAAACACCAACATATTCGACCTCCACTTTGAGACGGTTCCCCATAAAGACGAATCTCTCACTTTCCTTCGGTTTCCTGGTTGTAAGGAATCCCTGCATTGAATTAGTTATATGAGTTGCGGCTCCAGAGTCTATCCACCAAGTATTAGAAGGAACTTCAGCAAGATTTGATTCATAACATACAAAAGAAAGATTTGTACCTTTCTTTTCGAACCAAGCTTTCCTCTTGTTGCAGTCCTTCTTCACATGTCCTTTTCTGTCACAGAAGTAGCATTTGACAGTGAAAGCTTTTCTATGACCTTGGCTACTTTCCCCATGGTCATTTCCTTTCTTTGATGGAAATCTCTTACCTCTTCCATATTTACTTTTCTTATGGATACCTCCTGAAGTTACTGCCAACACTGAGTGCTGTCCTTCTTGCCTCAGTCTCACTTCCTCTTGAACACACATACCAGTTAGCTCATTCAAGTTCCACTTATCCTTATGAGTATTGTAGTGGATCTTGAATGGCCCAAACTGAGAAGGAAGCGAGTTGAGGATGAACTGTACCAAGAAGGACTCATCCACTTTCATTCCCAGTGATCCTAACTTAGCAGCCTTATCAGACATATTTAGAATGTGTTGTTGAACTCCTCTATTACCATCATATTTCATGGTGGTAAGTTCAGCCATAAGGGTGCCAGCTAATGACTTATCTGCAGACTTAAATCGGTCTTTAACCGCACTTAATAGTTCAGATGCTATAGTTGTAGGAGGGAGTGAAGTCTTGATGTTATTAGCTATGGTCATCTTTATGAACATGAGACTGAGTCTATTAGACCTTTCCCAAGTTTGGCATGGCTGACCTGTTCTGCTGTACTCTCTCAGCAGTTACTTCATCAGGTTTATCAACTATTAAAGCCATGTCTAGGTCCAAAACACCCAGTGTAAACTGTACATGTTCAAACCACTCTGAGAAGTTTGTACCATCCAAGGCCGGAATGCTGGTGGCATGAGTGTGAAAGGAAGTAGGGACGTTCACTGAAACATAATAGGACAAGCTCACATTAATGCATCGAATCAATACAAGTTTTAAATTTAATTAAGATGAACTATTGATATCACTTTGATTTCTCCTTTGGGCGAAACCTAAGCATATCTAGTGTTCACTCTTTAGGTGAGAACTTTTATCACCTATGTAGGTTTAATATAATTTATGTCACTTAGTTAGTAAGTCATGTTACCTTTGGGTATCCAATTTCACACCACTAAGTTACATAAATTATACTACCCTATCCGGTTCATAATTATTTGAAAGAGACTTTCCTTTGGGCCAGTCCCAATCTCCTAACTAGAACCGCCATCGAGAATATTATTGTCTTTTATGTCTTCCTCATTGACAAGTCTTTTATGTAGTTGTATATTCATAAGTTTTACTAACATAGGTCACTTTGACAACTACTAAATCAATAAGCCTTATGAATACAAAACTAACCAATAATATTCTCTAATCTTTTATTTGAGTAAAGCCATAATACCTCAATACATTACTTGACCAAGCATCAATCAATATTAACACAACAACTTAAATGTGTAACATACTTTAATGATTGATTATATTAGACCATTAGTCGACTACAAGGAAATACTAGTCGACTAAGGTCAAGTTAAGTCGACTATAGGTTTAGGTCTAGTCGACTAGGGCAAGGAAAAGTTAGTCGACTATACCCTATAATTAGTCGACTATAAAATTTATCAGTCGACTACAAATATTATTAGTCGACTCTTGAATCCAACAGAGAGTTCTCAACTTTCGGGTCACTGAATTAGTCGACTTGAAAAATATGATTAGTCGACTATAACCTAATTAGTCGACTAGTCATAAAATCAACTAAAAATCTAGTCGACTCCTGCAGCAAACAGAGACTTTCAAACTCTCTGGAAAGAGAATTAGTCGACTATAACATATTACTAGTCGACTAATAGTCGACGAAACAGTTATCTAATTGCAGTTCCTGTTCCGACGAATTAATCAAAAATTAGGGAAAATTAGGGTTTCTTAATCCTGAATTTTGATCCTTATTAATTGCATAATTAGAGGAATATGAACATGATTTTAGGGCTATTAAATCCTCTATTAAATTCTACAATTAAAAGATCAAAAATTCGATTTTTTTATGAATCGATAATCAAAACCCTAACCTTCCTTAATCCCTAAATCCAAGATGTATTGATTCTTTAAACACGGCTCTGATACCAAATGTTGGAAATTAAATTGATTTAATGCGGAATAATGGCCATGAATCAAGAATCAATTACATCTTAAGGGAATCAAATTCATGTAATTAACTTAATACATGATACATACCTGAAGCCATTGATTGAGATGAAGGTTGAAGATCCTTGTGATGTATGGAAGAAGTAGACCCTTGTCCTTCGCTTTGATTCCTGCAAGACCTAATGCAAAGGATCCTCTTTTCTCTATCTCCTTTTCTTTTCTCAAAACCCCTCTTTTTCTTTTCTGATGGAGAGAGTCTCAAAAAATGAGCGTGAGTTTTGTTTTCTTTACAGGAGGAGAAAAGTGGGTCGCACATTTGCACATAAGTCCCTTGAAATAAACCTTTCCATCATGGTACCCTTTATATTTCAAGAGACCATATAACTATATAAATGTGACTATAATATGGGCATCCTTAATATCAGTCAACTTTAATAGGAATCCAATGCAATTAATCAAGGTTAAGTGGGCCACCTTTATATGAGATTAACACCCATCACCTCAAACACCACCACCACTACAACCACCACCACCACCATCTACCACCACCATCAAACAACAACAACACAACCCCACCAAGGCAACCCACCTCTCCCCTAGCGCGCGCGCCCTGCTCCCGCCGCCGCCGCCCGCCGCCCAGGCCGGCCGGCCACCGCCGGCGGCCGGACCCCCCCTCTTTCCTTTTCTTTCTTTCTCTTTTCTTTCTTTCTTTCTTTCATTTCAAACTTTCATTCCCTAAATAAACACCCAAATTTCTCTCATTCCAAAATACCCCTCCCCTCATTCCTTTATTACTTCCCTTTATTTACAACACTACCCCCTTCCATTTTAATTTCTATTTTCTTTTAAAAACACCATATTTTCTCTCTTTTTTTCTCTCTCTTCTTCTTCCTACTACTTTCTCTCTCCTCTCTCTTTCTCTCTCTAATATTTATATAAATATTTTAAATTATATATTTTAAAATACAACTACGGGCTAGCGGATTCCTTGTGCGGATCGCCGATTTCCTGGACTTTTAACCGTGTTTTGCCCCGATTTCAAGCGAGTGCTTATCACTAATTTAAAAATAATTACCATTGTATTTATAACATAATATTGACATGTGGATACTTTAATACGCCTAACACTTGCTATTATAATTTTTAGTACATTATTGTCATGTTATATTTAATTCCGATAATTGCCATGCTATATTTAATTCCGGTAATTGCCATATTTGATTCTGATAATTGTCATGCTACATTTGACACCGGTATTTGCTATGCTATATTTGACACCGATATTTACCATGCTATATTTGACACCGATGTTTGCCATGCTACACTTGACCCGGGACGTCTGACACCGACACTTGGCATGTTACACTGATATGTTATTCATGACCCTGGCACTTGGTATTTACACCGGCACTCGATATATGGACCTGGTACTCGAGAGATGACATACTTGACACCTGCACCTGACACACGGTATATGATATGCTTTCATGTGGTACAAATACCTAGACTTGACATCATGACCCTTGACCGGACATAACTACCCCTGATACCTGTATTATATGACATATTCATGACTATTACTTTTACGGGGACTTGGCATGACTAGTATATTATTACCAGATATTTGGTACTCCTGAACTCCTGTACTCATGTATACTTGAACCCCTGAAATAGGGAGGCTCCTGACATTTCTCCTGATATTATACTCCTGTTGACCCCCGTAATAGGATAACCATGGATATTATACATTTGTGAATACCCCCGCGAACATTATTATTTTAGACTCTGTTATATTTAAACAACTTACACCGGGATGGGGGAATTGATGGGTATCGATATAGCTTCTGTGTTTATAGTGGCCATACATATGTTGTACAACTTCTTATAAGATTCGACCTGGAGGCCACCAGGCGTTTCCGAGGGGTGTACTGGCACCCCTACCCCCTTGCCTGCCTGTCCGGGTGTGCTATAATCCCCTAGGTATATCCTGTGGGGAACGGTGACACTCTATTCCTATTCGGGCGTATACTAAGACCTTCGGGCATATAGTAAGTCCCGGTGCCTAGCGGTACGTTCCAGCTCAGTACCGGATACTCCTGGACCGTTGTCCCGGGCATGCACGGGACCCATTCTAAACATGGTTCGTCGTTCCCCATCAATTTCCAATAACTTGTCTCGCTTGATTTGTATGCAGAGGTATATGGCACCGGTTATATACCGAAACATACAAATTGAACGAGTCTTAATAATAATAACTTGATGATTGACTGATGGCTACATGAATTCTATTATTTACCATTTATGTTAGTTACCCCATGCTTGCTAATTTGATTACATGACCTGCCACACTTGCTTTATTTCATGATTCGCTATTTATTATGATTATTCCATGTTTATTGATCTTGGTACATTATACTTGGCATGATGCACTTACTTTTACTCATACTTGCCACTTGGCTTCTTTATGCACTCGCTGGGTTGCCCACTAACAACCCTGAATTTGTATGTTCAGATTGGAAAGGTTGGACCGAGGTGGACCCATCAGCTGAGGATCAGGCTTACCTCAAGGGGCAGGCAGATCAGCAGTAGTTCCGTCCAGTCTTTTCCGCTCACGAGATTCTCACTCTTCCAGCTCGTGAGTTTATCTTTTGTATCCTGTACAATCCTACTTTGTAGTACCTGGTGATGTAATATTATGTCACAATTGTGATAACTAAAGTACTTGTAATATTTTGTATTGGAATATATAATATCATGTATTTCTGCACTCTGATCCCTGTATTGTGTTGTATTGATGCTTAGCGTACATACGGGATGGTTCTATCGCCCTGTGTATGTACGTCGCAGGTGGCGTCTGCG
>JAVJIF010014633.1:0-98111 GCA_038442645.1 Agave tequilana | reverse complement strand
AGTTGTAAACCCATTCTTTGCTTGGCTTTGTGCCTTTCCCTCATTGTGTTGAGGAGGTTGTGCATTTGGGTTGTATCCCTCAAGTGGTGAGGTGATCCTTGTGTAAGCTTTGTGCTAATCCCTCAAGTTGTGAGGTGATTGTTTGTTGGCTTGGAGTTGTGCCTCAAGGAGGAGGTTGTGTTTGTAAGGAGAAGAGTTGGGTACTCCTTGTAATTGTGATTGCCCCAAATCCTCGTGGAGTTTCCCTTTGTGGGAGTCCTTTGTGGACAAGTTAGAGGACTTGAAATCCTTCTGTGTGAAGGCGGGGATGTAGAGCTGGGTGCTCGAACCTCGAAACATATCTTTTTGTTTGCGCTTGATCCTTGACTCTTACTCTATCTCTCTCTCTCTCTCTCTTTACTTTGTGCCTTGCATCATCTCACATTGATAATTCATATTTATATGCTTGGCTTGTGTGTGCGCATCTCTAGTTGGTTGCATTTGTGTAATTGCAATTAGTTTTTTAAATTCCGCATTAAGTTCATTAGATTAGCATTATCACCTATTCACCCCCCCCTCTAGGTGATTTCAATATTGCTATGGATCCGCGGTAATTTTCGCGTTCCTGCGGCAATATCAAGGACTTAGGTCCCTGGTTTTGCTCTCTGCTTCGCTCAGCTGCAAGAACCTTTCTATATGTATCTAGTTTTTGGTAAATTGGACCAGTATTTCTTCAGATTTGTTCTCAATTTCTAGATTCAATGTATCTTCTAGAAGCTTTCTAGCTTGATCTCCAAGAAATGTGATTTAATTATCTGAAATTAGATTTAATTAGGCTCTTATTCTGACTTTACCCTTAAACTCTTGATTATCTGCAAAATAGACAAAAACATGATTTAGAAGCAATATTTTATTCGTAACAGAGCAAGAAAATGTGATATGAAGATGCAGAATTGGATACTAATCACCCACCTCTCGGTGATTTCAATTGGTATCAGAGCTTGGACACTAGTTTTTGAGGTTTAACCACTTAAGAGAGATCCTTATTTGCAAATCACATTATTAGCTACACACACGCACTCATGGTTGATAATATTAAGACCCCACCCAGATTTGATGGACTTAATATTCCATTTGAAAGTTAAGATGACTATTTTTTTTTGCAATCCCTAGGAAGCTATGTAGCTAAGGCCATTACTAAACCCTTTATCATTCCCGAGGGTGACAAGAACACATGGTTCAACATTACCGTTAAGGGATTTGTCGCCAATGTCAAAGCCCATTATGCATTGTTACAAGCACTTAATGATGATGAAATTTCTAGAGTTATAAATTGTAAGTCCGCATATGATATTTGGAGTAATATTGTAAATAATCATGAAGGCACTACACAAGTGAAAAAAGTAAAGATTGATTTACTTAATTCACAATATGATAGTTTCTATATGATTAATGGTGAATCCATTGATGATATAGTTTCCTGATTTTCCACTATTACTAATGAACTTGTTTCGCTAGGTAAACCTATCTCCAATGATCAAAAGATATGAAAGATCATTAGAGCACTTCCCAAATCTTAGGAGTTTAAAACCTTGAAGGTATTAAATGACAAGGAGAAGATGGATTTTACCAGATTTATGGGCAATATAAAGGCCCATGTGATGGGGATGAAGGCAATAGAAGAATTTGAGCCATAAAAAGAATATTTGATGTCACATTCAAGGCCTCCCCAAGATAACACAAGAAGAAAGGTGTTGTCACACCAACTATCTCGGTGGAAATGGAAGATGAGGAAGATGAATTTTCGTAAAACTCATAAAATGATGAGAAAAATATTTTATAGGCAAGGAAGGAAATACAAAGGAAAAGCAATTAAGCCACATATTGAGATTTGGATAAAGCCTCAAATTGAGATTTGGAGAGTGAATCCAAAAGGATGATGATTCTGTACATATGTGCTTCAAGATCTAAGGGGATGACCCCTTTGAGGTAAGCTCAAAATCTCATTCAGATAATCTTAATACGAATGAGATTGCCTTATTGTTTGAATTATTTGAAGAAAAATATAATTTATTGAAAATCAAAAACAAAATTTTAAAAGGGAGAATGATTCTTTAACTTTAAAATTGATTGAAAGAAAATTATTTTTTAAAATTAAAAATGATTCTTTGAAAATGAAAATTGATTTGGTTTTCAAAGAAAGTGGTTTTGCTTTAAAAGAAAAGGATGCTTTGAAAACTCAATTTGATGTTATTTTAAAAGAAAATAAAAATTTGTATATTTCTTTAAATAAAAACAAAAAGGATTTTGTGTCTCGTGCTAATATTGCTACTTTTACTATTGACAAGAATGAGATTTATGTTTTGAAAAGTAAAATTGACTGTTTGTTCTCAACTTTGAGCAAATGTGTTTTCAACCATGATAGGTTGGAATTTATGTTTCGAAAGAAATATATTTTACACATGCATTCACATATTTCACGATATATGCATACACATCATGCTCATAAATATGCCCATACTTGTTCACATTATGACCACAAAGACCATCTTTCAAATTTTATTTTTGATATAGTAAACTTCACAAATAAGAATGTTTGGTTTAGAAAAATACTAACTAAAGGACCAAAGAAGGTATGGGTACCAAAAGGCACACCCATTTTTCTGATGTAGATGTGTTTTCTCTCAAAATGTGAGAAATTTGGTGTCTTGATGGTGAATGCAGTTAGAGCTTGAAGGACAACACAATTTAATGCACTACTATCAAAAAGTTAAGGTGGAAAGACCACATTGGTTTGGAGAAATGGAGTTAGTCTTATCAGTATCAGTAACTATCTTTATCCTCCACTTTAGTTTATACATACTTTGTATGGTTGGTTATAAGCATATCATGTTTGTATAAAAAATATATGCTTTGATTAAATGTTTAAATGCAAATTTTGTTTGAACTTGTAACACTAGTATAGCTTTTGAGGTAAAATTTTGATTTTTTTTGTGTCAAACTTGATTCATATCCTTTTTGTACTCAATTCTACTTTGATTATATGTGTATATCCTAGTTTTTATGATTTTTGCAATTATACATGTATTTTTTTGAAATTCACATGTTTTTAATTGATATAGTTTTTGAATCAAATTCAAACTATTTTTCACATGGTAGTATTTTCAAATTATTTTCAAAATATTTCAAAATACTTTATTTAAAAATATCTAAACTTAGTGGGCGATTGATTGGGTGATCATGCATTTTATAAGATATTTGACTATTTTTTTGACATTGCATGTTAGATTGGTGATAGCAAATGAGTTATACATATGATTTATATGATATTTGATTTTTATATGCTCATTCATGTTTATCTACATATGTATGCATCAAATTTTAAGTGGTATTAAATTACAATTGATATACATACACATATTGATTAGATTGACTCTGCATGTTTAACAATGTCCATACATATTTTTATAACACAAGTATCACATGCTAAGTTTGAATTTATTTCAAATATCAATATATTTATTTTGTTAGTATTTTAAAAGGGGGAGAAACTTTTTAAATCCATTTGTTTTAATCTTACTCCTTTTTCTGAAAGGAGGAGAGTAATTTGAGTTGTTTTGATTTCAATATTCATTTGTATCTATATCTCCAAATTGTTATATTTTAATTAAAATTATAAGTAGTATCTGCACTCCAGACTTAAAATCATTTTATTTTTAAATGGTATTCGATTCAAATTGGATATTTTCAAAATTTATTTTCGACTTGTATTGTCTATATGTAAAGGGAGCTTAACATCTTCTCTATATATAAATTTATGATGATTGTGTTATGTAAAGAAGAGCTTCACATCTCTTCTCTATATGGTACATGTGTATAGAGGGAGCTTAACCTCTTCGTTTATACATTGCATATAATCTTCATGTGATTTAGGGCATGATCATCCCTTCTCCTTGTAATGTATATATGCGGAGGATTAACTTCACGTCTCTCCTCGTCATGAATTTATATCGCAGATAACTTTGCTTTTTCTTTACCCTTTTTGATTAAGTGAGAAAGAGAAGGAGAGAAATTGATGTTTATATATGCATGTCTTATCTTTTATGCATATATATGTTTGTTTGATGTTTAGAGCTTTTATTGAATATCTTATTATTTATTAGCTATGCATGAGTTAAGGGGGGATTTTACAGAGCTTTTTCTAATCCAACGTATATAATTCCATGAGTTTTGTCCTCATCAAAAAGGGAAAGATTATTGGCCCAAAGCTCATCACTCTAATTTTATGATGATTAATTTATATAGTTGTAGTGCTAATGATCTTGTAATGTTTTAGTTTCAAATTTAATCAAGATCATAATTTTAGTCTTTAGCTTCAATAATAGACTCAAAGTCAAGTTTGAAGCTAACTAGTGTTGATTTAAGAGCTCAAGCATAAAAATCATACCTAGCACTCAAGAAAGAGTCAAGCTCAACAAGAATCACGTTTGGATCAAGTCAAGGTGAAGAAAAAAGATGATATCCAGAAGAAGACTCATGTTTATAAGGTTGTTTAGATTCTTATAAAGTTTATATTAGAATGATTACTCAAGCTTACACACACCCCCCCAATAGTTTGATCAAAAGTTTCAGTTTTAAGTTTGTGGTCTAAACAAAATGGTTTTGAATTTTGTTTAACTTATTTTTATTTTCAAATTTTATTTGATACTACAAAAAGATGCTCAAATGTTTGTAGTATGAGATGATTTTTTATCACACATATTTGTGCCTAATAGTATTTTAAAGAACTTATTTTTATAGAATTTATGAGAATTTATTCGAATTTTAAGAGAGTTTTGAAGATTTAAAAGAAAAAATATTTTTGGGCTGAGGCCGTCAACTACCTGCAAAGCAAAATGCTCTGTCGGTCGATCGCGCGGTTGATCAAATGTGTATAATGTGCAATACTATTCAGCCTTGGACTCGATCGACTCGGCGGTTGACCGCTAGCTCTGACTCGTTTAAGCAAAGGGTAGGTCGGTTGACCAAGCAATCAACCGCTAGCTCTAGCTCGTTTGAGCAAAGGCTAGGTCAGTCAACCTCCAGTTCTGAGCTCAGAATTGAGCTCAGATCCTTTCTCTGGACAGACAGCTATATTCTATAGCCATTGCCGATCGACTGGCAGTCTGCCTGAACGGGCAGATTTGTCTTTAACGGCTATTTTATTTAACCAGTTTTTTATTGCAAATGCCTATTTCTTACTTTATGGTTTAATTAATGTTCTAATGATTGAGATTAATCTCTAATGGTTATATCCCCTTTCCTATAAATAGGAGTCCTAGGGGTGCCATCGGATCGGATACGGATCGGATATTACCTCTACCATATCCATATCCGCACCCAACCTTCGGATACGGATACGGATATTAGCGGATGTGAAAAAATGATATCCGTATCCGTCAAAATTGGATATCAGATATAAATGAGATATTAGCGGATCGGATGCGGATACTAATCGGATATGTTAAAAATGGATATGGTTAAAGATAAATTAAACAGAAATACTTATATTACTTTTTATCTCATCTACTACAATATTAAATGTGATACATACTATGATATTTTTGTGTACATATCAATACATTCATCGTATTCATTGTCATTTGACTTCTATAACAATAGATTACACGTCCTCCGGTGCTAAATGCCGATTCGGATCACATGGTTGATGTCAAAATACTCAAAATATCATGTGGTGCTCTTGCAAGAATCGAATACTTTTCACTATTACTTTTCACCAACTCAAAATATCAAAATTTAATACCTTATTCCAGAAGAATAGTCTTCTTCATACCGATATCATTATGAAGCACGCAACATTCGGATATCGGATCGGATACGAATAAGATATTACTTTTACCATATCCGTATCCGCACCTACCTTTCGGATACAGATACGGATACGAATATTGACGGATGTGAAAAATGATATCCGTATCCGGATTGGAGGTGGATTCGGATGCGGATATCCGCGGATAATCCGTATCCGGTGGCACCCCTAAATAGGACCCATCGTAGAGAGTTTCTCATCAAGAATAACATGTTTTTGACAAGTTTTAAGGCAAAGGTTTTAAACAAATTTTTGAAAAAACTTTTAATGTGCTATTCATTTTCACATCTTTGAGAGAGTTTTCCTACTAGATTTTCATGAGCCATCAAATTTCAAATCCTTAGTTTTCTCACACAAGCTTTAGCTAATCTCTTTTATATCTATTATATAGGAATTCTTGTAGTGAGAGTTTTGTTTGTGGTCAAGAATCATGATCACTAGTTGTTCTCCATTGTATTGTGAATGGTTGGAGCTTGCGGCCTCGAAGCAAGATTATGGGTTCGTATATTGGGTTCTTACGGGAACGTGTAACAGAATTGCGGGTCTGAGAGTTCTTGAGGCAACTTGTAACGTTGGTTGATCTTGCAGGATCGTTTATAGTGAAAACCTTTCATTGCGGTGAAGGTAGGGACATAGTGCAAGTGCTCGAATCTCAAAACAAATCTCCTGTATTTGTGATTGCTCAACTTTCTATCTCAACTCAACTCTTATTTATATCTTTCATGCTCTTACTTGCTTATCATTATATGCTTGATATTGTTTTATATAATTGTACTCATTTAAATCAAGAAAGAAATTAAGTAGCTCAACTCTTATTTAAGAGGAATTGTGAGTAAAAGTTCAGAGCCCTTCACCGGGTGTCCGATTTCATATCTTGGTTATCATTTGTGTGGTTATTTTGTTAGTTTAAGATTTTAATTTTCGCATTTGATTAGCATATCACCTATTAACCCTCTCTAAGTAATTTCAACATTCTCTTATAAATAAGAGTGATTAGAGAGTATTTTACAATAAAGTTTTGCGAAAGTTTTCAAGCTTCTCATTCTAAATCTTTTGTGAAAAAGTGTTCTGGAGTTTTTAATTCCTGACTCCATTTTTCGCACCCACACTTGAGCTTTCATTTCTTATCTATTCTATCAGTTGGGGTTTGCTATAGAGTTTTCTTTATGGTCAAGAGTCTTGGTCACAAGGTCATTTCTTTGTATTGAGTAGTAAGACGTTGCGGCCTTGAGCGAGCTTCCGTGTTTGTATATTGTGTTCTTGCGAGAATGAGTGAGGGACTTGCGGGTTCGAGAATTCTTGAAGGAACTTGTAGGTGTTGTCGTTGGCCCAAAGGCCTTCCACCCTAGTTTTGATGATGATTAACTCATGTAGTTATGTTTACTAATAATCTTGTGATTTTAGTTACAGATCATTAATCAAGATATTAGTTGGTGATTAGCTTCAACAAAGGAGTTTAGAAGCTTTTCATGGTGATTCCAGGGCCAAAGCATCAAGATCATACCTTGCCTAGCTCATGGATCACGGTGTTTGTGGATCGAGTCACCTTGAAGATGAAGATCGTCAAGAAGACTTAGGTATCCATAGTTTAGTGTGTTTTAGATCCATTTGTAAAGATAAGAATAGTTGATATGCTCAAGTACACAAACACACACTTTTTATGTTTGGTTTTTGGTTTTCATGAATAGTTGATCAAAACAAGTTTAATTGATATATGTATAGTTGTTTCATTCTATACATGCATGCTTAATTTTTAAACAAACTTATTTTGATATGTCTATTCATGAGTTTTAGGAAAAATCAGATTTCCTATTGAAAATTCAAGTTTCATAAAAATACAAGTTTTGGTTTTTTGTAAAAATGATAAGACACAAAAATAGTTCACATTGATTGATATTTGAGCTAAACTATTTATCACATGTTTATATATCAATGCAAAGTGATAAACTATTTTTGGTGATTTTTAGAAAAGATAAAAGAATTTTTAGAATATTTTTTAACAGTGTTTTCTGACCCAGGTTTGTGCTGATAGGCCAGGTCGGTCGACCCAGACGGTCGACCGCACCATGGGCCGGTCGACCCGTGAGGTCGACCGACGTGCACAGACTTGTGCACGTCTGGCAGACACAAGCTCGGTCGACCGTCAGGGTCGACCGGGTCTGAGAGCTCTGCTCTCTGTTTGTTTGGGTCGACCGGGCGGTCGACCGGGTTGCCCCAACGGTCACATTTCTGACCGTTGGCGGTCGGCCGGGCCGGCCGACCGGTAGCCTGTCAGGCTGCCACATCAGCCTAACGGCTAGTTTTCTGATGGGCCTATATAAGCCCAATTCTTTAGGATTTTGGTTAAGATTTTTAGAGCTAATTTTTCCCTACTCTCTGGTTTTAAAAAGAAGTTTTTAAAAGAGTTTTAAAAGCCAAAAAGATTTCATCTTTTTGTTTTCAAGGGTTTTGGAAAATCAAAGAAAACTAGGTTTTTGGGATATTGATTTGGTCTTTTATTTCTATCATCTACAAGAGATTTCCCAGTAGTTTTTCTTTGTTGCTTGTTTTCAAAAACACCTTGATTCCACACTTGAGCTATATATTCTATCCTAGTCTATTAGGATCTTTGTTTTGTGGAAAAGAGAGAAAAAGAGAAGTGTTTGAGGTTAACCTCCAAGTTGTAAACCCTCCTTTATTTGTGTATCCCTCTTTGGTAGAGGTTGATCGGAGTGGTGTTTGGATCCCTCTTCGGTAGAGGTGATTGTATTTGTATTGGCTACGGGCCTTATCCTACCCTCTTCGGTAGTGGTGGATTGTGGTTGTATAGCCTCGGTGGCTTTGTAAGGTTGAGAGAGGAGTTCGGTACTCCTATAGTGGATTGGAAATCCTACACGGTGGTGTAGGCGGGGATGTAGTGCTAGGGGCTCGAACCTCGAAACATATCCTTGTGTTTGCGTTTGATCCAATATCTCTCAACTCTCTCTCTTTAATTGTGCAAAGCATCATTCATATCATCATATCATATTTGCTTGTGTTGAGTATAATTCATATTGCCATATCATATCTATTTGCTTGTGTTGTCCTTGCATTGATTCATATTGCTATATCTTGTGTATGCTTGGTTGTTTGTGTGTGCCTCACTTGTACTTAACCACAAGAGCTTCACATAGCACCTCAACCCATATTTAGGGAATCAAGAGAAGTTAGTCCAGAGCCCTTCACGGGGAATTCGGCTACACTTGTGTGTTGTATTAAGTGTGTTGCAAAATTTGCATTAGCTTCCGCATTTAGAGCACTTAGTTCACTAGATTAGCACTTGCACCTATTCACCCCCCTCTAGGTGTTTTTTCAGTTGTGGCACCGAGTGAACTTACAGGATCGGAGTATAGTAGAAATCCTTCATTGCGGTGAAGGCAGGGGTATAGAGCAAGTTGTTCGAACCTCAAAACATATTTCCTGTGTTTGTGATTGCTCTTCTCTCTTTCTCTCAGCTCAACTATTTATTTATATATTTCATACTTATTACTTGTGCTAAATCTTATATGCATGATATTATCTTACTCTTGTTTATATGTTTTTACATAATTTCCATATTAACTTCAATTGTTTAATTGCTTTTATTTAGTTTAGAATTTATTTGATTATTTAATTACTTTTACTCTCTTAATCAAGAAAGTAATTGAGCACCTCAACTCTTATTTAAGAAATCTTAAGAAGAAGTTCAGAGCCCTTCACGGGGTATATGATTTCATTTTTTGGTTAATATTTTACTATAAATTTATTATTTATGTGTTAATTTTGTTAATTAATTAGTTTTTAATTCTGCATTAGATTAGCATATAACCTATTCACCCCCTATAGGTGATTTTAAGTGAAAATCATGTGGGAGGTTGTTCGTTTTGCAATGGTCTTAATTAATTAACCACTTTTAAGAACACTTTTCTAGCACCAATTAAACTGGAATTTCAATGGAATGACTCACCCTCTAACTTTCTTGTCCGAATGAGCTCGAGATCCCTAGGGGACAGTATCTAATTGATTTTATGTTAGGCTTGGGTTACTGCTGATGAGCGGAGTGATTTTTTGGGGTAACAAAAGGTGATAATTCCCAGTTTATCTTGATTAATGGATTTTACCCTTAAATTGATTAGATATAAAATGCACAAAACATGAATTCTACAACTGTTTATGATTTCTAATCTATTTGAATGCTAATTCTAGAGCATGTATCTTACTCCAGCAATCGCCAACAAAATATAACAAGAATGCCTTAGATAAAGTTTTTATTTTTTATGTGATGTACCTAAATTTTAATATTTTTTAATCATTTTATCATTGTTAGAAGGGATATAGTGAATCATGAATAACAAATACAGAGTCAAGAAATAATTGAGTTTATAAAAATTACCGGGGTCGCTGATTGGCGATCTGACTTCATATTTCTAGTCCTGATTTCTTGCAATCTGCTCCAGTTATCTCCAAAAGCTTCCTACAATCTTAAATTATGTACTTCACTTCCTAAAACACTATACAAACAGATCAATTTGGTAAAAGGAATAAAAACTAAAGAAATTTCATCTTCCCCATAATTGATGACAAAACTTAATGTAAATTTTAGTGTGTTACCGCAATTGTACAGTGTCTAATAGTACTTTACAGGTTGAATCTTTAAGGAAAATGATTATTTCTAGTTTAATAATATAATTTAGATGAATTGAGAAATAAGAGAAAGATATTTGTTGTTTTTAAAGATTTCTAACAACTTGAGAAAATGAACATCTAGGTTTGAATCCACTAGATTAATAGCATGAAAACTAACTAGATTTATCTTCGCCATTAAAATTATCAATTTATTTTCCTTAAGTATAGGTTATACATGATTAAGTAATAACCTATCAATTTAGATTAAATCAACAACGAAAAGAAATAAAGAGCAAAATTAATGAGATCTAAACATGATAATCCTAGATTTTCAATCTTAAGCATAGATGATTATTTAACAATATATAATCTATCAAAGTCTTGATTATCAAGAATTATCTTGTTTTAGATCTAGTATACTCTTGTGTTTATTTTCGTTGAAGCACAAAATAAAGAGATCTAAATAGGTTAGCAAGCTGCTAGTCTGGTTTTCATCTAACCCAAATACTTTCTAAGATTTAGCTACTCACGATGCCAAAAAACAAAATAAAATTGAAAAAATGAAGAAAACATCATAAAAAAGAACAACTTTATTGATACTTAGCTATATTATAAATAATCTCTAACCTCTTGATTAGAGCAACAAGCTTCCACGTAGGTTTTTAGAGGAGACAAGTGATACCATTAGCCTAAGCCTCCCTCTCCTATTTATACTCATAATTTGTTACAATTATTATAACAATATGATTTTTAGGATCTTAACTGCATTTCTTGAAGTTATAACTGTTTGATTGTAGGATCTTAACTGCAAATCTTGTAGTTACAATTACTTGATTGTAGGATCTTAACTGCAAATCTAGTAGTTAAAACTACTTGATTTGCTCTCATGCAGATCTTGATCTGAGTTGATGTAATTGGATTTGCTTGAAACTAATTCCTAGTGATGAGCATTACTTTTATTATTCATCTAATATATGTGATCTTGAAGAATCAGAATGCAATTTCTCAAGAAGTGTCTATGATATGCAGGGATGAACTTCTCTAGAGTAGCACCTATGATATGTAAAAGAGAGAAACTTTAAAGAAGGGTCTATGATATGTAGGAAATATAATGGGCCAGGTTCTGGAGGCGCCTAAGGTCAACCCCTGCCTTAAAAGTTATAGGACTTAATTTTTGCCCCAATCACGTCTCAAGCAACCAGCCTTACGGCCTCAAGGGCAAGTTTTAGGGATTCCTTTTCTTTTATCTTTTCTTTCTCGAAGAGTATATACTGAGCTTCACCTAGTTTTATGTCATGATATTTGAAAAAAAACTCTGGGCCTAAAAACAAAAGAATACCCACGTGAGAAAATTAATATTTTCTAAAATATTCTATATTTAGTGATATTAACACTAGACGAGTTTTATACCTAGTTTAAATATGCCATATTCAGTAAGTACAACCTACATGTATTGAAAATAATCTCTGCAAACTGTAAGAATACTATACTATTAAAATATGCTATATTTCACTGAAGCATACTACTTTTTTTATAGGTACGGATAAAGTTTGGTTTTTTTCCCCTTTTTTTTTAGCACGGGAGGGGGGAGGGTGTGTTGGGGGTACACCTAATATTAAAAAAAAACAAATAGGGAGTTTATTAATTTTTTTGCAATAGCTAAATCAATTTTCAAAGGGGCTCATAATCCAGTAACCCCCCCCCCCCCCCCCCCCCCCCCCGCCCCCCCCCAACCCCACACCAAAAAAAAAACAAACAAACATCCCCGCATCCCCCACGCAGGCTCCGTCCGGAGGCTAAATCACAAGAAACTATCATAAACTTGTTTGATTGAAAATTTCAAGAGAATCATGCAAAATAAATCAAGTTAATTTTTTTTTATAAAAAGCTGAAAGTTCATGGTAATTTGTGCACCTACCTATAACTGTGTGCGCAAAGTGCACAACTCCTCAATCCTACTCCGAGTGTGACCGCTCCACCTCTCTACGCAAAGCCCTGTGCCTTGACCACTGCCCATTAGGCATGGCCCAGCCAGTCTCGTTGCGTGTCGGGCAGTTTGCTCTCATCGTGCGGTGCTATTCTATTTTGGATAATCTAAATCTAATTACAAGTATCAGAAAAGGCAAGAGGAGTTAAAATTAGATATTTGAAAAAGAAACATATATAATGACTCAATACATGTATTATTACCATTGTATACGAGTTGAAAATATTGTCCTCCCAAAGTTTGGGTATGCGCTTAAGCCGAAACAAAATAATGAGTGTAAAATTAAATCAGCTTAAAATTTGGTGACAGAGTTATTTTTCCCAGGGAAAAAAAGAGTGCAGGACATGAAATAGTACATTACATGTGTAGTTTAGGATTGCATATAAGCATTTCAACTGACTAATTCTAGATTGGATCAAGGAACTCTTCTGCTTCACCTTCTACATCATTTTAGTTTCTTGACCTTATTGATTAGGAATTGAACAGTCATTAATTTCTAGGTCTCACACAACCATTAACGTGTAGGCGATCCATGTTCAACTTAATTTGTACTTTAGGAAAACAGTTATATATTACATGCTATGTTATCGTTTTGGGGGAGAACTTGTCCAGAAACAACCATGGGAGGGTTCTGCCAGCAGGGAAAGCTTGCTTGACCTCAAGCTAACAAATTCAGTACAAATTGCGAAACGTCAATAACAATCAAAGACAGACATTCATATATGACTCATTCCCATTTCTCCGGAATAATAATAAAATAATAATATTGCCAGCCAGCTAGCAATCCGTTAATGAATTTAACAATCCCTGCTGATAGCCAATCAATTGCAATCTCTCTCTGGGTGGAGGTTTTTTGACTTGATTGATCGAACAGCCAATGTCACACCATGGGAATTAGGGATCTCGATTATCAGATGACAATCAAGATTTCAACAAAAAGAAACAAGCTAAGACGTGAGATTTTTTTATATGAAAACTCAATTTGGGAAAAAATACGGGGAGGAGGGAGAGAATTCACTATTTTTAGGAAGTACAATGAACTTTACAGAGCTGTGTTGTGAATAGAATTCTCCGAGTCTGATCCTCGCTAGGGTCCTCTTTCTTGATGGAGATACTAGTGTATAATTAACCTCCACGCTGTAATTGATTAGTGCAGATATTTTAGATCCCCATAATGCATGATTCACACGTTGCAGTCTCCTCGTAACGCCTAGATCACGCTCTTGATTGTTGGGATTGACATGCAATGATACTTGCTACATCTATAACAGTTCGCGCTGGGGTAGGGGCGTTATAACGTTTAAAATATAGGGATAGATCTGGCAGCGTGAATGACTCCAGGAATCGTGGGATCCTGTGCACTGAGTGTATCCAATGTGAGGCGGCGGCTATCTTTGTCGCGGAGGGTCTTCGTGGCCGAGGCTGAGACCACTGTCTAGCAGAACACCTTCGTTCAAGTTCAATATCTGGGTTAATGATTGGGCTGAAGTGGTCTCAGAAAGGTGCTCGAGTTCTCTTCTTAGGCCCACAGTGGGAATGACTTGGGCTGAGTGGTCTCCAGAAGGTGCTCAGACTCTCTCTCTTGGACCCTTAGGCCTGCAGTGGGCATGCTGGTAGGTTGAGTAGTTACTTGTTCGGGACGCTCCTGATGTGCGGGGGACACGTGCGCAATCCTGATAAAAATCAAAATCCCACCATTACATATGCCCCCCTCTGCCTCCTCCTTCTCGGAGTCTCTGAGAGAAGGAGGGAGTGGACTAAT
This sequence comes from Agave tequilana, assembly GCA_038442645.1. Taxonomy (NCBI): domain Eukaryota; kingdom Viridiplantae; phylum Streptophyta; class Magnoliopsida; order Asparagales; family Asparagaceae; genus Agave; species Agave tequilana. The sequence continues at coordinate 83,891 of JAVJIF010014633.1, read as the reverse complement.
CCATCCTCTAGCATGACCCTTCTCTGAGTAGTTGGAGCGTCCTTTGTACTTCGTGGGAGAGCAGTTGGGGAGAATTCGAGGGAGCAGTTGAGGTGTCTTTCCGTTCTCTGAGCTTTTCTAGAAGTTTATGCAGGTGAGGATCTGCTTCATTAATTCGTATCTTTATGAGGATTTAATTCATTATTGTGCATCTTTGGAACTTGACTGGACGTGTCGTGGCTGGATGACAGCTGGCAAATTAATTATCATCTTTTCGAATTCGATGTCATGATAAACGAAATCGTGTTATAGTGGCAGTTGATATCTACCTTATTCGACATGTCGAAAATCGCGGAACGTGGACAGACTTCGGGAATTTGAGAAACTGAATAGAAACCGGCCTCCGGGCTCCCATTTATAAAGAGGGTGGATCCTGAGATGAAATCTGCCCATCTTCCAAAGTATTTCTTGCCCAAATATCTTGTTTTTGTGGGTTGAATGTCCTTTTTCTTTGTCAATGGAGGAAAGAGAGAGAAAAGAGGGAAAGCGGTTACTGGGCTCCTGGTATATTCAGACGTTCTGTCATCGTGAAATGTCAGTCTTTGCGATGGACTTGTCGCGAAACATTGTCTTTGCGATGAGGCGCTACTGTCAGGAAGGATAGGTAAGATTTTTGCTTCAACTTGGTTGTTCATCTTGTTTCTGATCAGATCTGTCCAGTCCTTTGGTTGGTGTTTGGAGTCTTCCCTTCCTGATGACATGCTAAGTTGGAGTGGGGGTTTGTACCTGGTGAAGATGATGGTGACTTTGATTCCATCACTGTCTTATATGCCAGGGCAGCCTTCACACTGGCCGAAAGTTATTCCACCTATGGAAAACTTTCCTTGTAACGAGTAACGAGGTAAGGAGCGTGGGGATATTCCTTAGGGTCTTTGTTGATGAATCACCCCCACTTCATCGCTCTGAATTCATCCTAGAAGCGAGAGGTCGATGGTGATATCATCACTGTCTTGCGAGCGTCCGCCTAGGGTCCTAGATGTGATTTTCGGCTCCGAATACTACCTAGGAGTTCTCGGTATCATCGGCTCCTGAAAGTTCTCAGTATCATCCTTTGGAATATTGGCTGGAGTAAGTAGAAGATTGCTCATGGATGCTATCGTAGATGTTTGCTTCCAAAAAAAGCTTTCTGATGTTAACATTGAGGCAGAAGGTGTATCTGTATTTCTTTTCAAAACATACAGAAAAATATGATGTGGCTTGACATCACTTGTAAGATGTAATCAAGTAAATTGGAAGGAATTGTAATGTAAACTCTTTGAATGAACTCGTGCATGTTGGAAATGAGTGCAATTTTTTTGATCTTTCTGTGTGATTGATTGAATTGTTTTAGACCCACTGCCTCTCCAGAGGGCTGGATGTTTTGTAGTCTCGGGAATAGTCTGGCTGGATTGTCTCAGGGACAGACAGATAGGTGTGTGACATGGTTCCCGAATTGGGGATCCCATCTACAACACCTGCAATCATTTCCTCCGAGTGGGGGAGGTCCCAGCTACGAAATTGGGCCTCCGAGAGAAGAAACCCATGCTGCGGAGTCGTGATCACATGTGCCTCAGAGTGGGTGAAATCACATCAACAGAGCTAAAGCCATGACTCTGGGAGGAAAAAATCCCTGCAGCAATGCCCGAATTCTAAGTAGGGCAAATCCCATATCGGAGTAATTAATGAATGTATGTAGGCGAACCTTTGTCGCTGCCTGACATTTCCTTCCTCTGGTGATCGGGGGGAAAAACCGGTGCATAATAAATGTCGTTTTAAAATCAAGAGTAAAAGTGTGTATGCTTTGGTTTCCTCGATACTTCCGTGCAGCATGGAAGCTAAACGGGTCGAATTCATAGGGACAGGAAGCGATAGAATCTTTAGTGGTATGTTCACGTGTGTATGTTAATGGTTCTTCTATATTTCAAAGAATAAAAAGAAAAGAAAACAAGGAATGAAAATAGAATTGTAAAGTGGAAACAAAGATAGAAAATATTTCTATTGAAGAGAAGGTATTTGTGATTTTTTATTTATTTCTATAACAAAGTAAAAAGGAAAGAAAACTCATGGCTACTAACTACTAATGGCTCCACTAATCATACAACCTCTTAGTGATAGTGCCTCACATGTATCCTTGGCCATCACTAGTCCTTGGTTCAAAAGCGTTCAAAACATGACCCAAAAGATCACTTTTACATCCAACTCAACAACAAGTGCAAGCTACACTTAAACCATCAAAACTAAATTAGAGTAAGCAGGAAAAAAAGTAATGTTAGTTTGTTAGATAGTTAGATGTTAAAATGTTAGAATCCATCATCATGAGCCATCAATGGCTCTTGCAAGTGCAAGGCCAAGTAGAGGCTATTAGATTCATGTGGATTATCAAGTAAAGAATTAGCAAGTTATGGTTAGTAGTTAATTGTCATGAGAGAAAATTAGCTAAGCATGTTAAAAAGAGTTAGAGAGAAGAAAACAAGTAAAGATAAAGAGAGAACCATCCATAGATTGTCATCCTCCATTACAAGAACTCTAACTTTCATCCCATGTATCACTCTCTTCCTTATTACATGGTCTACAAAAGAAAAGAAAAACAAAAGAAAAAAAAAAAAGAACTAAACTACACAAAGGAGAAAAATTTATCCTAAAAACTCTCCTAAAATCTCTTCTTCCCCGAAATCTGAAAATCTCAGGGTATTATAGGCCAAAAGGGGCATCAGGCAAGCTGTACGGAGTCGTGCGTCGAAAATCGACGCACGACTCACGGCATGTCCGCGGAAACGCGACCATGGCTGAAGGGTTCACCTAGAGGGGGGGTGAATAGGTGATAGCTAATCTAAAGGTCACTTAAAGCCAAATGATTCAAATAATGCGAAAGCTAAAAACAATTATGACCTAATTAAAACTTTTACACTAAACACTATGTATAACACAAGAGTGTTGCCGAATTCCCCGTGAAGGGCTCTGGACAAACTCCTCTAGATTCCCCTTGAATGGGTTGAGGTGCCGCGTTGGCTCTCTTGGTTGAATACAAGTGTTAGCAACAATCTCAAGCAAGTATATCAATATGAGCACAAGGAATATATCATGCATATAAAGATAGACAATAAAGCATGCAAGATATAAAAGAGATAAAGAGAGAGAGTGAGCAATCGCAACACAAGGGTATGTTTCGAGGTTCGAGCACACTTGCTCTACATCCCCGCCTTCGACACACGAAGGATTTCCACTATGCAAGATCCCAATGGATCTCTCCTCGGTGCCGCAACACCTACAAGCCCTCGGACTCCCTAGTCCCGTACACACCGCAAGCTCACTAGCTCGCCGAGGCCGCACCTCAAACCACCGAGTTCACACAAGAACTCTAAACCACCACGAGCACACTTGCCCGTCTCCTCAAAGTACAAAGATGAAATCTTTGGTGATCTACAACACTTTGATCACCAATTACAAACTCTCACAACACAATCCTATGGATAGATAAGGCAATGGATAGCTCAAGTGATTGTGAGAAGGCAAGGAAAGAACTATGGTGAAAAACTCAAGAAATTTCTTTTAACACACTCTAAATAAAACTCCCTTTAGATTGGAAGTATTAGCTCTCTATTTTGTGGAGAAAAACTCTTCTGAAAGAATAAGAAAAACTGGCTTAAAGGTCTCCAAAATCTTGGCTCAAAACAATGACCAAACCCCAAATTATAGGCCAGAAAAATATAGCCGTTGGGGTCTGTCAGAGCTGCCGGTCGACCGGGTCGGTCGACCGCCAACGGTCAGAAATCAGACCGTTGGAGCCACGGTCGACCGCCTGGGTCGACCGACCCACTGGAGCTGAGAGTCTAACTCTCTGTCGGTCGACCCGTACGGTCGGCCGAACTTTCCAGAGAGCACTGTTCTCTGGAGCGGTCGACCGGCACGGTCGGCCGTCCTCCAGTACACAAAGGCGTGCACGTTTGTGCACGTTGGTCGACCGGTCCGGTCGGCCGACTCCAGGATTAGTCGACTTATAAAGGCTACTAGTCGACTTATCCGAAGCCTGAAACAGTTTTCTGGGATTAAAAAGTTGGTCTTTTTGGCTCAAATAAAATCCCATAAAATACATAAAATCTACAAAATAGTTTAACCAATATACTTTGATATACAAACATGCTTGCACAAAATCAAGGCATGTTATAAAAGATTGGACTATTTTGTAAGTTGGAAATATTTGGCTCATGATAAAAACTGTATTTTTCAAAACATGTTTTCTAAACTTTGTTTTTCCAAAACATCTTCAAAATACAAAATAAGATATTATATTCATTTTAAGGCATAGTGTGTATGGATATGATCCACTACACAATCAAGATGAAATGTCTATGTTTTTGTCATAAAGCTCTAAACTTGGTTTTGGTTTAAAGATATGTATATGAGAAATACCAAAAACCAAAATAATATTATGTCACAAAGAAAAAATCTTTTCTAAACTAAAAATCTTTTATGAAAACAATTTTATCAAGAGTGTGTGGTATATGTACTTGAGCAATCCACCACTATTCTATCCTTTACATTTTACTCTAAAACAAAAACAAAATCTTATACCTAGACACAAGTCTTCATCTTCTTGAGGTCTTCACTTGAAGGCTTCTCATCTTCTTGACTTGGTCTAAGCTTGATCCAAAAGCTTCTTGGATCACACCGTGCTAGCTCCAAATCTTGACATTTTATCCTTTGTTGAGCTATGCACCTACTAAGATCTTGATAATGAATCTGTCACTAATTAAACACAAGATCATTAGTAAGCATAACTTCATGAGTTGATCATCATCAAAACTAGGGTGATAGGCCTTTGGGCCAACAATCTCCCCCTTTTTTATGATGACAAAACTCATGAGGTTATATATGCATGGATTAAAGTAAAGCTTCAAAGAAGCTCCCCCTTAACTCATGCATACATAATAAATAATAGATATGGCAATGAGGCACATGAATATGTATGCAAGTATGGAGATAAAACATGCAACAAGCATAAATCAAAATCTTTTTCTCCTATTGTAATACAAAAACATATATGCATAAATAGCAAGGAAGACAAATACTTCTCCCCTTAAGCAATGAAACATGCATATAAACTCAAATACTTTCTCCCCCTTTTTGTCACTCATCAACAAAGGGTTCAAAGTAAAATCAAATTAAAACAAAATTTTCTCCCCCTTTTTGTCAAAAACAAAAAGATCAAGAAGGGGTGAAACAAATCAATCAATAAAGATTTATATGCGATATACATTCATTAAGAGGAAGACGCTAAGTTAGCTTCCCTACACATATGCATTACATGAAGAAGGGATGACAAGCCCTAACTCACATAACACATATTATGTAATGCATAAGAGGAGATGTGAAGCTCCCCCTACACACGTATATCATATAAAGAAGAGTTGTCAAGCTCCTCAATTTATAATATACTAAACATGAATCCATATGTAGAAGAGATGTTAAGCTCTCCTTGCATATAGGAAATACATACCAAAACATTTTTTTTTTAATTTTTCTTAAACAAAATTTTAAAGGTATCAGAGCTCTTGTAAAGCAAACAAATTTTTAAGATACCAAATTGAAAGTAATCATTATTGTAAAACATATTGATACCAATTGAAATTTAACAAATATTAAGTTGAAGCATTTTGATATCAATGGTAAACATAATGATCAAAATTTTATTTTTCATCATAAACTTTGTGCTTTTAAAAATGTGAACCAATTGAAAGTTAAGCACATGAAACTCATATATATGTATGAAATGAGTATACCATTGACATTGATACATACATATATAAGAAAATAAAGTATGAGTATATACAAAAATTATCAATTTAGATACCAATTGACATAACGATAAGATCAAGTGTATAACTCATAACCTACCACCCTTCATATGCTCAAGATAGAAGATTTTCAATGGAGCATACAAGGCATAATCGCCCATCCATCCTCCCATGGATGGTAGCGGTTTTCAAAGATAGATTTGAAAAATAAGCTTTGTTTGAAAAACTCTACCAAATGAAGAACAATTAACTAGTTAAAATAATTTTTAAAAAAAACTAGTTAAAGATCCTTCAAAATCATCAAATCATATATTTTTCATGAATTATACTAAATACATAAAAGTTCAAGCACTCATAGTCCATAAAGCTCAAAAAGTGTTCATGAATCAAAGCCATGACAAAATAAATAAAGTGTAAGTGTTCAAAAGTCATGTAAGTAGCATTTTCATGAAAATGGACATTGAAGCTCAAATTATGAATAACATTTTATAAAACATGAAAATTTATTTTTCAAAAAAATATTACACTTCTAGGCATATGTATGATTTATCTAATCCTAACAATACACATACATATCCCAAACATAAAAGAGTCTATCAAATGTATTTGCATGAAGGTAAGAGACTCACGGATATACATGTATATTTATTAGATTTGAATAAAAGATACATATACATGAAGTAAAACATAAAAATTGGCAAAACAAGTAAAAATGGATGAATCATCAAAACTAGGCTATACATGTGCATATAGTGAGTACAAGTGAACAATGAAGTGCAAACGTATATGAATCAAATGTGGCTCACTACTTGTACATGTATAAATCCAAGTTTTGACAAATACTACATCTAAATAAGATTTTACCACATGAAGCACAAAACCTAAAACATGAACATGCTATATGATTTCAGAAATGAATAAGCATGTACATAAATAAAATAGGAGTTTAGAGATTGTTACCAACTCCAAAGCTCCATACATGGTGGTTGTCCCACCAAACCTCCTTGATAGCGGTGCTCCAAATATGTGTCCTTTTAGTTCAATTGCACCCACCATCAAGTCACCGATCCTCTCACGTCTTGTGAGAGCCCTCACCTGCATCAAAAATACATGGTGGGGGTTTTGGTACCCATTTTCTTTTGGGTCCTTTAAGGTTAGTCTTGTAAGGAACCCAAACATTTTTATTTTTAGCAAATTAAAATAATGCAACTTGTCATAACAAAATTTTGCTAAATGGCCTTTGCGGCCACAATGTGTACACTTGTACACCTTAGGATGCTTATGAGTATGATTGTGATCGTAGCGTGCAACATAAGCAAATGCATGATGAGAGTGATGTGCATGAACATGAGGAGTTTGTTTCTTTGCAAACAAGGACTCCAGCCTAGTATGGTTAAATGCACACGAGTTCAAAGTTTAACTCAAACTATCTATTTTTTTTTAAAAGACTAATCTCACTATCATCAATGGTGGCATGTAAAGACATGTGAGATAAAGAGTCATTTTTCTTCTCTTTAAAAACTTTTTTCTTTTCTTTTTCTTTTTCAAAAATTTTCTTTTTCAAAGACTTATTTTCTTGAAAAACGACTTCCTTTTATTTTTCCACCAAATCAATCTTATTTTTCAAAGACATATTCCCTTCACATAAATCATTCAATTTAGACATGAGGAAACATTTTCATTTTTCAAAACTTCATTTTCTTTTTCTAAGCATGCAATGTTACTTCTAAATGTATCATGTTCTACATGCATGCAATCAAGTTTCTTTTTCAAATTTTTATTATCTTTCTTAATCATGTCATATTTTTCAAGCAATAATTGACAAAATGTAGAAAGCTCTTCATATGACATGTTATTATCCTCATCCTCGGATTCGGAAGTTACCTCAAGGGGGTTATCCCCTTGGACCATGTAGCACAAGTTGGAGGTGTTGCTTCCAACGTCCGAATCGCTCCCCGCATAGTATTGATTTTTTTCACCGAGGGAGATGAGGGTATTCCAAACTACAAAAGCCGAATCAAAGTTAGAAACTCTAGATAAATAGACATCATCTAGGGTTGACTTTAAAGCATGAAGGGCTTTTGCATTAGCCTCAAAATTCTTACCATCTAAACAATATGCATTATTAGATATGGCAAGATATACATGAATGCCTAAGGCCTTGAGGTACAATGACATCTTAACCTTCCAAATTTGGATGTTAAGAATGTCAAAAGTGGGTGGTGACATGAACTCCATGGTGTGTGTACAAAATATTGTGATTAGCCTAAAAATGAGGATCTTTTAACTCTAGGTTGTTAGACCAAATCAGAGTACCAAGCTCTGATACCAATTGAAGGGTTCACCTAGAGGGGGGTGAATAGGTGATGGCTAATCTAAAGGTCACTTAAAGCCAAATGATTCAAATAATGCGGAAGCTAAAAACAATTATGACCTAATTAAAACTTTTACACTAAACACTATATATAACACAAAAGTGTTGCCGAATTCCCCGTGAAGGGCTCTGGACAAACTCCTCTAGATTCCCCTTGAATGGGTTGAGGTGCCGCGTTGGCTCTCTTGGTTGAATACAAGTGTTAGCAACAATCCCAAGCAAGTATATCAATATGAGCACAAGGAATATATCATGCATATAAAGATAGACAATAAAGCATGCAAGATATAAAAGAGATAAAGAGAGAGAGTGAGCAATCGCAACACAAGGGTATGTTTCGAGGTTCGAGCACACTTGCTCTACATCCCCGCCTTCGACACACGAAGGATTTCCACTATGCAAGATCCCAATGGATCTCTCCTCGGTGCCGCAACACCTACAAGCCCTCGGACTCCCTAGTCCCGTACACACCGCAAGCTCACTAGCTCGCCGAGGCCGCACCTCAAACCACCGAGTTCACACAAGAACTCTAAACCACCACGAGCACACTTGCCCGTCTCCTCAAAGTACAAAGATGAAATCTTTGGTGATCTACAACACTTTGATCACCAATTACAAACTCTCACAACACAATCCTATGGATAGATAAGGCAATGGATAGCTCAAGTGATTGTGAGAAGGCAAGGAAAGAACTATGGTGAAAAACTCAAGAAATTTCTTTTAACACACTCTAAATAAAACTCCCTTTAGATTGGAAGTATTAGCTCTCTATTTTGTGGAGAAAAACTCTTCTGAAAGAATAAGAAAAACTGGCTTTAAAGGTCTCCAAAATCTTGGCTCAAAACAATGACCAAACCCCCAAATTTATAGGCCAGAAAAATATAGCCGTTGGGGTCTGTCAGAGCTGCCGGTCGACCGGGTCGGTCGACCGCCAACGGTCAGAAATCAGACCGTTGGAGCCACGGTCGACCGCCTGGGTCGACCGACCCACTGGAGCTGAGAGTCTAACTCTCTGTCGGTCGACCCGTACGGTCGGCCGAACTTTCCAGAGAGCACTGCTCTCTGGAGCGGTCGACCGGCACGGTCGGCCGTCCTCCAGTACACAAAGGCGTGCACGTTTGTGCACGTTGGTCGACCGGTCCGGTCGGCCGACTCCAGGATTAGTCGACTTATAAAGGCTACTAGTCGACTTATCCGAAGCCTGAAACAGTTTTCTGGGATTAAAAAGTTGGTCTTTTTGGCTCAAATAAAATCCCATAAAATACATAAAAAATCTACAAAAATAGTTTAACCAATATACTTTGATATACAAACATGCTTGCACAAAATCAAGGCATGTTATAAAAGATTGGACTATTTTTGTAAGTTGGAAATATTTGGCTCATGATAAAAACTGTATTTTTCAAAACATGTTTTCTAAACTTTGTTTTTCCAAAACATCTTCAAAATACAAAAACAAGATATTATAATTCATTTTAAGCCATAGTGTGTATGGATATGATCCACTACACAATCAAGATGAAATGTCTATGTTTTTGTCATAAAGCTTTAAACTTGGTTTTGGTTTAAAGATACGTATATGAGAAATACCAAAAACCAAAATAATATTATGTCACAAAGAAAAAATCTTTTCTAAACTAAAAATCTTTTATGAAAACAATTTTATCAAGAGTGTGTGTGTATATGTACTTGAGCAATCCACCACTATTCTATCCTTTACATTTTACTCTAAAACAAAAATAAAATCTTATACCTAGACACAAGTCTTCATCTTCTTGAGGTCTTCACTTGAAGGCTTCTCATCTTCTTGACTTGGTCCAAGCTTGATCCCAAAGCTCCTTGGATCACACCGTGCTAGCTCCAAATCTTGACATTTTATCCTTTGTTGAGCTATGCACCTACTAAGGTCTTGATAATGAATCTGTCACTAATTAAACACAAGATCATTAGTAAGCATAACTTCATGAGTTGATCATCATCAAAACTAGGGTGATAGGCCTTTGGGCCAACAATGGCCGCCTTTCCGTGGCCATGCTGCGGCCTGAGCCACAGCGCCGAAGTCTACAAGTCATGGCTGCTCTGATTTATGGGCATGGGATGCTACTTTCTTATTTTCTACGTCCTGTAGTAGCAGAATGAGCTTCCAAAGTCAATAGCTCTATTAGGATTAAAAATCACCAAATAAGTGGGATTTTTGATCTTCTTCTTTATTCCACACCATGGACCTAGGAACACACAAGAAAATCATTATTTAGCAGAATTTTATAAAGAATAAGTGTGAAAATGTGGTATGAAATATATAATATTGGAGACTAATCAAACCCCCACACTTATCTTTTGATCGTTGATTAGTCTCTAAAACTGCATATTTCATACCATAGCTTCACATTTATTTAATAATAAATTCAGCTAATAATACCTCTATTGCATGTTTCTAGGTCCATGGTGTGAAAATAAAGAAGAAGACCCAAAATCACCATTTTATGGGTGATTAAAGGCCTATAAAGATAGCCATTGACCTAGGATGGTGATTCTGTCAAAATTCAGAGTACAAAATCAGAAACCATGACATGCAGCAGATAGGGGACAGACATGACAGCGCGCGGCAGGCGGCGCTAGCTCGCGGCCACAGTACGACCGCAGAAACGCTGCTATGGCCGCGTTTCCGCGGCCATAAGGGCTCGGCTACGCCCGTACTTTGGGCCAGGGGTCGTCCTCCTGGCCACTTTCCCCTGGTGCCTATAAATACCGCCTGGGGTTCTGAAGATATAAATATACAGAGAGTTAGGGTAGTTTCTTCTCCTTGTTATAGTTTAGTGTAGTTTAGGTTAGTTCTTCTTCTTCTTTTTTGTATTTTTCATTTTTATAGATCATGTAATAGGAAAGAGAGTGATCATGGGATAGAAGAGAAAGTTCTTGTAATGGAGGGTGACTCTATGAAAGGTTCTTCCTTTATTTCTATTTGCTTCTTCTCTAACTCTTAACATGTTTAGCTAATCTTTTCTCTCATGGCAACTAACTACTAACCACTAACTAGTCTAACTTCTTACTTGATAATCCAAATGAATCTAAATAGCCTCTACTTGGCCTTACTCTTGCAAGAGCCATTGATGCATCATAATGATGGATCTAACACTCTAACATCCTAACTCTTTAACAAGATAATTTTACTTTACTCCGTGCTTACTCTTGTTTAGTTTTAATTGTTTAAGTTTAGCTTGCTCTTGTTTTGTTGAGTTTGGATGTGATGAGTTAACATATGGGTCATGCTTTGAAAAGCTATTGATCCAAGGATTAGTAATGGCCAATGATACATGTGAGGCAACTATCACTAAGAGGTTAGCATGTTGGTGGAGTCATTAGTAGTTAGTAGCCATAAGTTTTCTTTCTTTTTCACTTTATTTTAGATATACAAGCAAAAACCACAAAAACTATTTCTTCTATGTTCCCACTTCTTTGTGTTTCACCGTACTTCTCTTTTCATTCTTTGTTTCCTTTCTTTTCATTCTTTCAAACATTGAAGAATTTTTAACACACACGTAAATCAACCGGTAAAGATCTATTGCCTCCCGTTCTTGTGGATTCGACTCGTTTTAGTCTCTATGCTATGACGGAAGTATCGTGGAAGCCAAAGCACACACACTTTAACTCTTGATTTCAAAACACATACTTTTTGTGCGCGATTTTCCCCCGATCAAATTTTGGCGCCGTTGCTGGGGATGGGAACGGTTTGATTTCATATTTTTGTTAATTTTTCTTCTTTGTTTTTGGTGTGCAGGTCAAATTCTTTAGCATTGCAGAAGTCCACACTTTCTCTTGTGTGGTAGGGTAAATTCTTATACATTCTTATATTCTGCTGCTAGTTTTTATTTATACTACCTGTAGACTGTAATAATTTTAAGAGCTAAAATATGGTAATTGGATGTTTTAAAACGATTTAGACATTTGCATCTAGGCACGTGTTAATTTTCATTCCAATATACTGTATTTTATTCTTTTGTTACTGTGATCTTGATGAAGGTGTACATATTGCATAACATATAGTTAGGATAAACGCGTGGGTGATTTACTCTCTTTGTGTGTTCATTCTTATCTATATTGCACACTGCACGAATTGAACTTAAGGGCGAAACCTAATACAACATAAGGTGGGGAAGTCATTACCCTTCCTTAGCCCAAAAATCACCTCCCCACTCACACAACCCAAGCCTTAATAAAATTTGCTAGACGTTGGCCCCTAGGGACATCTCGGACTCATTTAAGAGATTGACCTACGGGAAAAGTTGTTAGAAGTTGACTCTTGTCAATTGGTGTCTAAGGTTGGGGATTGAGAGGAGAAACCTCGAAGAACAGTGGTTTGGCATAATTAGGCCCGTTGTTTCAGCACGGATATTGTTGGCCCAAAGGCCCATCACTCTAGTTTTGATGATGATCAACTCATGTAGTTATAGTACTAATGATCTTGTGTTTGATTAGTCTCAGATTTGTGATCAAGATCTTAGTTGGTGTGTAGCTTCAACAAAGGATTTAAAGCCAAGTTTTGGAGCTAGCACGGTTTGATTCAAGAGCTTGTGCATCAAGACCATATCAAGTTTGGACCAAGTCAAGAAGGAGGAGAAGACTTCAAGTGAAGACCTTCATGATCAAGACTTGTGTCTAGGTTTGTTTTTATAAGATTTTGTTTTAGATAAAATGTAAAGGATAGAATAGTTGGTGGATTGCTCAAGTATACCATATACACACACACACACTTGATTTAGATGAGTTTTCATAAAAGAATTTTTATTTTGAAAAAAAATACAAATGGGTTTTCTTTTTGAGAGATATCGGTTTAGTTTTGGAAAATGGTTTTAGTTAAAGACTATAAAAACCATGTTTAGAGTTTAATGTCAAAAACATAGATATTTCATCATGTATGTGTAGTGGATCATATCCATACACTCTATGCTTTCAAAGTGTTTAAAATATCTTGTTTTTGTATTTGGAGAAGTTTTGGAAAAACCAATTTTGGAAAAATACAGTTTTTGTTTTGAGCCAAATTTTCTAACTTACAAAATAGTTCAAATTATTTGTAACATGTCTTGATTTTACTCAAACATATTTGTTTATCAAAGTATAATATTGAACCTATTTTTGTATATTTTTCATGATTTTATGGGATTTTATTTGTGTCAAAATACCAAGTTTTTAATCCCTATAGATAACCTGTCCTGGCTTCTGCCGGTCGACCGTACCGGTCGACCGAGCTAGAAGTCGGTCAACCGAGTCGGTCGACCGACGTGCACAAACGTGCACGCCAGTCTGGCTGGAGGGACGGTCGACCGGGACGGTCGACCGTCCAGAGAGCTCTGCTCTCTAGAAAGGCCCGGCGATCGGACAGAGAGTCTGCTCTCTGTATCTAGGCCACGATCGACCGGCCGGTCGACCGCTGGCTCAACGGTCAGAATCTGACCGTTGGCCGGTCGACCGGGCGGTCGACCGGCAGGCCAATCTGGCTCCCAACAGCTAGTTTTTTCTAGCCCTATAAATTGGGGCTTTGGGGGCTGTTTTATACAAGTTTTTGAAAAAGTTTTTGGGCTTGTTTTTCCTACTCATTTCAGTGGTTATATCCACAAGTTTTATAACCAATATTTTCAAATCAAAAGAGAGTTTATCAAGAGTGTTTCAAAAGAGATTTTCTTGTGTTTTTCACCATAGATTCAATCCTTGTTTTCTCACACAACACTTGAGCTATCCATTGTTATATCTACCTATAGGGATATTTGTTGTAAGAGGATTTTAGGTGATCAAAGTGTTGTGATCACCAAAGTTCTACTTTGTACTTTGTAATATCCCCTAACTAATAATATTGTATTTCTACTCTTATTAATTTTATGTAGAATTAGTTATTATAATTGATTAATGTATTTTATACAGGTGTATAAATATATGTGCATACATATTAAGTGCATATGTTTTTGAATTGTAATTATACAAGTATATATATGTATTATATTTTATACATTATGATGAGCATTATTATTATTATTATGTTATTGTTGCCGTTATTCTCAATTGATCTTCTTTTCTAACCCATCTACCTGATCCAATTATCTAATAAACCATAACCCTTTTAACTCATATCCAAAAATAAAGTAAGATAAAATAAATAAAGTTTAAACAAAAAAATATAAGTATATATACTTGTTTATGCCAAGTCTCGAACTCCGTTCCTTTGTGACAAATCCTAATGTCTAAACCATAATGCCACATTGGCGTGTGGTTAAAAAGGAGAGCTAAATTATTTTAAATAACCCAAAGTCAAAATTAAAAATTCAAATTTCTAACTAAAAGATCTCAAGAGATATTTCAGGATCTCTTATCTTAACAACCTAGATTTTATCCTAACCAACTGATCCCTAAAAATCCTAACCTAAAAGATTCTATCCTAATATATTACCATTTCTTTTATTCTGTTTCTTTATGACAGAAAAAAGAGCGATAGTTTTAGAAAGAAGCCTTAATCCATCATTCAACCTCATCCCTTCACCGTTCTGGAACTGATCGTGATCGTGACGGAAGAACCGCTTGGAGGTTGGGGAGCGGTTGGAGATTGAGGAGCAGACGAAGGAGAAATCTATCCAAGAAGGTTTTAAACAATTTTATGAAGTTAGATTTTTATTTTAAAGCATTATGATTTTATTTGTTCCTATCTAGATTAAGTTGTTAAACTAGATCTAATAATCTAAAATGTCTAAGAATCATCTTATAAAACATAAATTCCCTTAAGATTGAGATAATTAAATGAATTATAAATTTATGATATGCCATGCTTGAACTTCTCCTTGTAATGAATTTTAATCCTATCGAATATATATGCAAATAAATAAATTGTATAAAAATATATATATATATATATCCATAAAATTTAAATTGCCATGCGTAGATTTACTTTCTAGGAATCATTAATGTAACACCTTGTTTAATTAAAAACCTAAACAAGTAATGATTTATTACCCAATTAGATTATAGAAAATTTTAAGGAAATTCTGGAAAAAAAAGGAATTGGATTAAATAGTTGCATCTTAAATAAATCACTAAATAACTAAATTTCCCTTCACAAAGAAATTTAGGGTAATGTATCAAGGTATTATTTATGGAAAAAAAATTAGAAAGATTGAAATATATCAATGTATGTATATATGTATATTGGCATGTATTTAGGATTTAAAAAAAAAAATTTTGAGGGCCACTGCTCTCGGCCAAAGGCCAAGAGCAGGGCGCTGCACAGACCCAGCCGGGTCTGTGCAGCCGGGTCTGCACTGGACCCGGGTGCAGACCCGCACCCGAACTGACCAGGCCCAGTGGCCTGGGCTGCCACTGGGTCTGGCCCAAAACAAAAAAAAAAAAGAAAAAGAAAAGAAAGGCTGGGCCGCACTAGCCCAGCCCAAAGAAAGAAAGAAGAGAAAAAAAAAGAAAGAAAGAAAAAGAATCTGGGCTGTGTAAGCCCAGGCCCAGGAGAAAAAAAACCAAAGAATGAAAACGGGGAGCTGGGCCGTTATTGGCCCAGCCCAAAAGAAATAAAAGAAAAGAAAGAATGAAAAAGTAACTGGGCCTGGTTAATTGGGCCAGGCCAGAACACATAAAACAGAAAAGAAAAGGAAAAGAAATAAATAGAAATTAATTCAAAGCCCAATTGCAGTCCAGCCCAAATATTTGGGTTCTAATTCATTTTTAACCCAACCTAAATACAAAAACAGACCCGTTATGATTATTAATTGATTTTACGCTTAAATTAATTCAGAAAAATCTAGAAAAAATCAGAAAAATTCTAGAAAAATTTCTATAAAATTAGAAATTGAAATGTGACTCTGTAAAATTATTTTTTTATAGTCAAATCACTTAGAATGGCTCAAAATTAAAATAATTCTTATAATTATTATTTAAATTGAATGTAGATTAACGAGTTGATTTGCCACTTCTATATTTGGACCCGTGACGATCTTAGGTGAGTGTTCTTTATTTTCTCACTGAGTATTTCAATTTTATTTCATATAAGTGCTCCTTGTTTATTTATTGAGTATTTCGATACTATTGCATGTGAGTGCTTTTAACTTGTTTTAATAGACGTTATTTTATATTTAAATAGTGTTCATATTTAATCACTGTTCATGCATGTCAATTATTATTCATGTTCACATACTAGATGCATATGGAATAAACCCAAAAGATTATAATACTGATTCTGAATAAATATCATGTTCATTTAAGTAACGTGACTGATTATACATAATACCTACCTGATAAATATATTGTTCATGATACTGAAAGTTACTGGGAAAGTATCGTTGACCGTAACACTGTACAGTCCTATTGTTCATCGTATACACGGTTACTATTACTGTTACTGATATTGTTTACCGTGTACACGATCATTGTTACTGTATTGTACTGTTATCGTCACCATGTCGTCCCAGTACTCTAGGTAATATGGACATTGACTGATTTAACTGAATTGAATTAATTAATAATATAAATTGATAACTTACACCGGGATTGGGGAAATTGATGGAGGAGACAGCGTCTGTATTTTGGGTGGACTTAAGATACAGGTTGCGCAGCCGACTGAGGGTTCCACTGCAGGGTTCCTGGGGGATGACTGACATCCCATCTGTACTGTTACTGTTCCACTGTTTTCAGAGTGAGATTACTGTTACTGAGTACCTAGCGGTACGGCCTGGTTCAGCGCTAGGAAACTGAGGCCGTGGTCCCGGGTATGTACGAGACCCACCTAAAGCATGGACAATGTCTCTTCCACTAATTTCAATAACTTAGGACCCTGATTGACACGTGTAGTAGACGTAGTATGGGATGCGTCTATTACAGGTGACAATTGGTGTTCGCTGACATAATAAATGTTAATAAATTGGCTATAGCATATTGTGACTAACCGTAATCACCTGATTGTACATATATATCACTATGATAGACATATGATTGTAACCTTGACAAGATTTATGACCAGAGTTGGATACCAGCCTAGTGACATGAGATAGGTTACACATCTTGACATCAGTTGCTTGCTCACAGTTGTGATAGTCGTCTTATGTCTTTATTCATGTTGTTATCAGTTATACTACAGTTCAGTTATTTATCATGTTATTTAGTCTCTTATATCTGCAGTTGTTCTTGTTATTATTCAATGCACATTGTTTATATGCACGAGTCTCGTCTTTACACACACACTCACCAGGTCGCTTTCTGACGACCCTGGATTTGCACGTCCAGATATTGGACGCTTTGTTTCTGTTGTGCAGGTGTTCGATGAGACCGTACATATTTCAAGGAGCTTGTGTCCCTCTCTGATTCTGGTATTCTCATCTCTCTTATCTTCCTGTTATTTTCTTATTCTACCTTTATCGCATTCAGTTGCCATTTTCTTTCCATTATTTATCTGCTATCATTGTGTTAGACTTTATATGTATTATTGCAGTGATTTATTGTAACACTTGCCTTAATTAAAGCATTTCTTTGTCCTAAATAATCATTAGGGGCAATGGGATTAATATGTATGCATGATATCTTAGTAAGCCATATGCATTATACGGGTATTATACGGATACGTATATACAAGTGTATACGTAAGTATTTATACGTATAAGAATTATGCCCCAAAGTCAACATTACCACTATTCCCACCATGCTTGTACTTCATGGAGAGGGGAGAGGCATGGAGTTGATTATGGAGTGAATTAAACTTGATGGGATGTTTTAGGGACACTTGGCACATTATTATGGAAGGATAAAAGACTATAAATAGAAGGGATGAAGAGGATTAAATATTTTTGATCAACAAACTCTCTCCCTCTTCACAAACTCTCTCTCTCTCTCTCCTTTCACAACAACAACAACAACAACAGCAACGGCAACAACAACAACAACAACAGCAACGGCAACAACAACAACAACAACAGCAACGGCAACAACAACAACAACAACAACAGCAACGGCAACAACAACAACAACAGCAACAGCAACAACAACAACAACAGCAGCAATAGTGAAGGGCAGTAGCAACAACAGTCAAAAACAGCCAAAAATCAGGCCATACCACTTCAAGAGTGAGTAGAACATGCTAATCTTAACAACATGATAAGTAGAAATAAGTAGGAATTGAAATAAGTGTAAGAGATATACAAGTATTTGACCTTATGTAGGTTTTGGGTACATGTGTTTCAATTCCGCAAGTATTACTCATGTTGTTTATAAATCCATGATTTTATTACATGTCTTGCATATTGATATTATATGATGGCATGAATGCATCGGAGGAAGGGACCGGGTTGAACCGGAGGCGTAGAAGGGGAGATATATATTATGTATCGGAGGAAGGGACCGGGTTGAACCGGAGGCGTAGAAGGGGAGATTATATGTATTGTATCGGAGGAAGGGACCGGGTTGAACCGGAGGCGTAGAAGGGGAGATTATGTGTATGTATGTGGTTGTCACTATGATATAAGTCCTATGTTATATTCATGTATAAACCCTTAACAGCAAATCTGGAAATGACTTCTTAACAGGCACTTTTTAAGTAGGTTAGTCGACTAAGTCCGGAATTAGTCGACTATAGGTGTGATACTTTAGGCAGATAACTGCTGATATAGCAGGATTAGTCGACTACAAACAGACTGTAGTCGACTAATCCCAGATACAGAGAGTAAACAGAAAGTTGACAATCCATTTTTGACAGTTTTAGTCGACTTGAGTCAACTACTAGTCGACTAATATTGTGAATTAGTCGACTACATAGGGAGGGTAGTCGACTATAGGTGACATCCAAAGAGTAACACAATTTTTGATCCAGAGCTAGTCGACTATAGGGAACTTCAAGTCGACTAGTACTTGAGTTAGTCGACTATACCAATGAGGGTAGTCGACTACATAAATTCTTGGCTGCTAGTAAAGTAGCAGGTGCGTGTGAAGCAGAGTTAGTCGACTATAGCTTCATATTAGTCGACTTACAGTGAGTATTAGTCGACTATAGGGTGTCCTAGTCGACTTAATAAGGCATTGTTACCGTTGTTTTGGCTCATGGCTAATTACAAGATCCTACAAATAGTATATCGATACACATGTCAACCAGATAATTTAGCCATGTATACCTACTTGATAGGCATGTTTAGTTATTGTTTTACTCACTGAGCCGTCAAGCTCACTCTATTCTAACTCCACCTACAGGTTTGGACAAGGGCAAGGGACCCGCTTAAGGGCAGTTGTGCGGGACAAGCGCCACCAGAACCACTGTATTAGAAGTTACTTTTGTTATGTATATAACTTTGTATTAACATGCGTACTTTTAGTAAGTGTTACTCTTGGCTTGTAATTCTATTAGGACCTAGTGTTGGATCCTCACTCGTATGTATATATGTTGTCACGATGAATGTAGACTGTGTTCTTATGGATTAGTGAACTATATGTGTTAGTATGATAAGTCTCGAGTTGTTCATACATGTTATCTTTAGTGGAAATTTTGATGTATTGTAGAGAGTTTTGATGATTATGTTGGAAGTATTGTACCTTGATGGGTCCCACGCTTGGATTATACGGGATAAGTATGGTTAAATGGAAAAATTTTAACTGGGACCGTTACAGTTGGTATCAGAGCAAAGGTTTAGAAGTAGAAAGAGTAAGAGATGATGAATTGTTAGGTTACACGTGCAGACATATGATCATAGTTAAGTAGTTGTCATTAGGTGTCAAGGGATGCATTAAATTATCTATTGAATCTGAGTAGACTAAGGATAAGTATAGTTACCAGTGTGTCTATTTATGTTGTTTCTTGATGATAGTCGTATGATTGAGACTATTTCATGGACTTGAGATTAATACGACCTTTTTGTTTACATATAGATGGGGGACTCCGATGTATGCTGGCCAGTCTCTAGCTCCGACAGCTCGAGTGAGAGCTGGGTAGCGGACTCCATGGACTGGGGTACGAGTCGGACGAAACTGACCCAGCGGAAACGATTATGCCCCTAAACTGGGTAGATTGTGAAGAGGTCGAGTCGCAGGCATCTAACAAGCCTGAACCACCCATGTTGACACAGGTAGTTTTGTGGGAGATTCACTTGAGATACCAATGACGGAGCACTCTAGCCCGATTAAAGAAGAAACCCGAAGGGGGTTTACATATGGAGGCGTCTTTTGGAACGAAACGTGGGAAGAGGATATGGACCTTTATGACGATTTAGACAACTGGTGCTGCGCCGGGGACGAATCACCGGAAGAAGACCCCGAGGAAGATATGGATGATAGCAGCAGCACTAGCGGAGATTCCAGTGGGGACACTCTACCCTACGAAGGGTGAACCTTAGAGCTGACACTTTTGATGTGTATACATGTATAGACCTAGTATGTTAAGTAATGGATATCCTTAGGGTTGTTGTATGTACCCTGGCATATATCTTATGAATGCACACGGGTTAGTCTGGATATCCAGGAAGGAAGGCATGTCAGCATAATACCTTTTGTATCCATGATGGATGTAACAATATATATATATATGTAACAAACTGCTTGTTTTCAAAAGTGATGTTATTTACATGATTGTCTGAGACTAAAGTTTTATCCCAATGCATTCCTATATTGTGTAGTGTGTTAATTAGACGCCCTTATTTTTATAGGGAGAACAAATGGATTTGAATCAACCACCCCCTGATGAGTCCCTCGATACGACACACTACAGCGAAATGGGGAGTGCACCCCCCGTGAACAATGATGGAGACTCTGAAGTTCAAATGAGAGGGAATGAGGGAACTCCCGGGGTAATGCCGGAGTGGCTCGCACAATTAATGTCTAGAGCGAGTAATAATAACAACTCCCATCGAGCACTGGAGCAGTTTCAGAAGATGAAACCGCCCGTATTTGAAGGAGAGGCGAACCCCTTACAAGCCGAATCATGGCTTCTTCAAATAGAGAAGATCTTAGAGGTTATGAGTTGCACTGATGAACAGAAGGTGTCCTTCTCTTCTTTTATGTTCCAGAAGGAAGCGGAACATTGGTGGCGGGCAGTGAAGCTTAGTATGAAGAATGCAAGGGAACCAATCACTTGGGAATTCTTGGTGAACAAATTCACTGAGAAATACATTCCGGAGACAGCCAGAGATAAGATGGCAACAGAATTCTTGGAACTACGTCAAGGTTCTATGAATGTATCCCAGTATGATCAGAAATTCACTCAGCTATCCAGGTATGCTGATGCCTTGGTAAGGAGTGAAGGAGAAAAGACAAAGAGGTTCGTAAAGGGCCTAAGATCAGATATTCGTGGCCGACTGATTCCATTACAATTGAGGAATTATCTCCAGGCAGTAGAAAGAGCATTGGAGGTAGAAATGGACATACAAGAAGGTCAGGGAGACTGGGTAGAAGGAACTCCCAATTCTAAGCGCCCCCGTTATCAAGGACCTCCAATGATGACGGCATCAGGATCCACCAGTAACAAAGGACCTGGGTTTAACACCACTTTTCATAAAGGAGGAGGGGCCAGAGGTGGGAGAACATGGCTGAGAAACAGAGACACCCCCTCGAAGACACAAGCTACCTCTGCGTCCCATCCCAGAACCTCGGAGGCTCCCTGGTGTCAGAGGTGCAGAGTAAACCATTTTGGAAACTGTCTCTTTGACAGGTCTTGTTTTAATTGTGGAGAGGTGGGACATCTAAGGAAGAATTGTCCGACAATGCGTGGAAGCCAAGGGCCGAGTAGAGGAAGTGGAAGGCCGACCATGAGGACGAATCCTCCTAGAGGACAAGCCAGTAATGCCCCACGTCCTGCAGCAACCCAGTCATCGGTTCAGCAACCTCAAGTGCAAGGCAGAACCTTCGCATTAACCCACCGGGAAGCAATGGCCTCGAATGCAGTGGTAGAAGGTATGATCTCTGTATCAGGACATGTTGCTCATGCATTATTTGATCCTGGAGCTACTCATTCATTCGTATCTAGTGCTCTTGCTCATAAACTAAATCAAGTCTCAAAACCCCTAGGATTTCAATTGGTTGTATCCACACCTATAGGGGAAAATTTGATAGCTAGCACTAGATATGTGAATTGTGAGGTAATAATTGGAGAAATGAAGACATACATTGATCTGATTAAGCTAGGTGAGATGGAGTTTGATGCCATACTAGGAATGGATTGGTTGTCTGCTTGTAGTGCTCATGTGGACTGTAATAAGAAAAGGATCATTTTTAAAATGGAAGGGACTCCGGAGTTTATTTTTGAAGGAGAAAAAGTTAGTGGTGATATACCTCACATATCAGCCATCAAAGCCACCAAGTTATTGAAACAAGGGTGTCAAGGATTTCTGGCCTCGGTGTTGGATATCACAAGGACTGATGTAAATATTAAGACTATTCCAATTGTGAATGAGTTCCCTGATGTGTTCCCGGAAGACTTATCAGGCTTGCCCCCGGATCGGGAGGTAGAGTTTACAATAGATGTAATACCCGGTACTGCCCCAATTTCTAAGGCACCGTACCGTATGGCCCCTGCAGAAATGAAAGAACTTAAAACTCAATTGCAGGACTTATTAGACAAAGGGTTCATTCGGCCAAGTGTATCTCCCTGGGGAGCACCTGTACTATTTGTAAAGAAGAAGGATGGGAGTATGAGACTATGTGTTGACTACCGGGAATTGAATAAGGCAACTATCAAGAATAAGTACCCTCTTCCTCGAATTGATGACTTATTTGACCAACTGCAAGGGTCTTGTGTATTTTCTAAGATAGATCTTAGATCGGGGTATCATCAGTTGAAGGTCAAACCTGAAGATGTGTCCAAATCGGCTTTCTGGACGAGATATGGACACTTTGAATTTCTAGTCATGCCTTTTGGACTCACTAATGCCCCGGCAGCATTTATGGACTTAATGAATCGGATTTTTCAACAATATCTAGACCAGTTTGTAGTAGTATTCATTGATGATATTCTGGTCTATTCAAAGAATGCGGAAGATCATGAGAAACATCTTAATATTGTCCTTCAAATCTTGAGAGAGAAGCAACTCTATGCAAAATTGAAGAAATGTGAATTTTGGCTAGAACAAGTAGGGTTTCTTGGCCATATTTTATCTAAAGAAGGAATATCAGTAGACCCGGTAAAGATCGAGGCAATCCGAGACTGGCCTAGACCCACTAATGTTACTGAGGTCCGAAGTTTCTTGGGATTAGCTGGGTACTACAGAAGATTTGTAGAAGGATTTTCTCTGATTGTAGCACCAATGACTCAATTAACTAGAAAGAATAAAAGTTTGCATGGGGAGAAGATCAAGATAGGAGCTTCCTGGAGATTAAAGCTAGACTGACATCTGCTCCTGTCTTAACTGTACCTTCAGGGACTGAAGGATTTGTCATCTTTAGTGATGCATCAAAACTGGGTTTGGGATGTGTGTTAATGCAACATGGAAGAGTTATTGCCTATGCATCCCGACAGTTGAAGACCCATGAAAGAAATTACCCCACTCATGATTTGGAATTAGCCGCTGTGATCTTTGCTTTAAAGATATGGCGACATTATTTGTACGGAGTGTCTTGTGAAGTTTTTACTGATCATAAGAGCTTAAAATACATCTTCACACAAAAGGAATTGAACATGAGACAGAGGAGGTGGTCAGAACTAATGAAGGATTATGATATTACTATTCAATACCACCCTGGGAAGGCCAATGTAGTGGCTGATGCTTTGAGCCGGAAATCAGGAGGGACTCTGGCCGCCTTGATGACTCGTCAAGCAAGAATCTTAAGAGATCTAGAAGAAATGCAAATAGAAGTGCGAGTCATTGATCCTTCTAATTCTGAGTGTAAATTGAATCAAGTAAGTATTCAATTTAATCTTTACGACAAGATCAAAGAGGCCCAACAAGGAGATACTCAAATAAAGAAGATGATGGAGAAAGTGCTAGAAGGAGAACTCAAGGAGTTTCAAATAGAAAGTGATGTACTAAGGTTTGGACGCAGATTATGTGTACCAGATGTAGCAGAGATCAAAGAAGAAATAATGAAGGAGGCTCATAGTACACCTTATACAGCTCATCCCGGAAGCACAAAAATGTACCAAGATCTGCGACAGAACTTCTGGTGGGAAGGAATGAAGGTAGATATTTCAAATTTTGTCCACAAGAGTTTAGTCTGCCAACAAGTGAAGGCGGAACATAAGAAGCCCCCAGGTTTGTTAGTGTCTTTATCTATTCCCGAATGGAAGTGGAGTCAAATTGCTATGGATTTCGTCACTGGACTTCCTCGGACATCCCAAGGACTGGATACAGTCTGGGTAGTGGTAGACAGACTCACCAAATCTGCCCATTTTCTGCCTATCCGGATCAATTATTCAATGGAAAGACTGGCTCAGGTATATGTCCGAGAGATAGTTAGATTGCATGGAGTACCTGAATCCATTGTATCAGATCGGGACCCAAGATTTCAATCCAGATTTTGGAGGAGTTTGTCCAGAGCTATGGGCACTAAATTGCAACTCAGTACAGCAGCCCACCCCCAAACAGATGGACAGTCAGAAAGGACCATTCAAATATTAGAAGACATGTTGAGAACCTGTGTACTAGATTTTGGGGGAAGTTGGGATAACTATTTACCCTTAGTGGAGTTTGCTTATAATAATAGTTATCAGTCCACTATTGGTATGCCTCCATTTGAAGCATTATATGGGAGGAGGTGTAGATCACCAATCTGTTGGGAGGAAGTTGGGGATAGAAGACTATTCGGCCCTGATGTAATTCAAGAGACTACTGAGAAGATCAAGCTAATCAGGGAAAGGATGAAAGCAGTCCAGAGCAGACAGAAAGCTTATGCAGACAATCGTCGCAGACCACTGGAGTTTGAAGTAGGAGATCGTGTTTTTCTGAAGGTATCTCCAATGAAGGGAGTGAGACGCACCGGCAGTAAGAACAAATTAGCTCCTAGATATGTAGGTCTGTTTGAGATACTGGATAAAATTGGACCAGTTGCTTACCGCCTGGCCCTACCCCCTGCCTTAGAACGGATGCACAATGTATTTCATGTATCTCAGCTGAAGAAGTATGTGCCCGACCCTGATCATGTCATCTCCGATGAACCCCTGCATATACTAGAAGATATGTCTTACGCGGAAGAACCAGTACAAATTCTTGATCGCAAAGAGAAGCAATTGAGAAGCAAAAATATTTCCTTGGTCAGGGTTTTATGGAGAAATCAAAACATAGAGGAAGCCACTTGGGAGCTGGAAGAGGAGATGAGAAAGGCCCATCCACATTTGTTTCAAGGTACGTTAAGTTTCGAGGACGAAACTTCCATAAGGAGGGTAGAATGTAACACTTGCCTTAATTAAAGCATTTCTTTGTCCTAAATAATCATTAGGGGCAATGGGATTAATATGTATGCATGATATCTTAGTAAGCCATATGCATTATACGGGTATTATACGGATACGTATATACAAGTGTATACGTAAGTATTTATACGTATAAGAATTATGCCCCAAAGTCAACATTACCACTATTCCCACCATGCTTGTACTTTATGGAGAGGGGAGAGGCATGGAGTTGATTATGGAGTGAATTAAACTTGATGGGATGTTTTAGGGACACTTGGCACATTATTATGGAAGGATAAAAGACTATAAATAGAAGGGATGAAGAGGATTAAACATTTTTGATCAACAAACTCTCTCCCTCTTCACAAACTCTCTCTCTCTCTCTCCTTTCACAACAACAACAACAACAACAGCAACGGCAACAACAACAACAACAACAGCAACGGCAACAACAACAACAACAGCAACAGCAACAGCAACAACAACAACAACAGCAGCAGCAGTGAAGGGCAGTAGCAACAACAGTCAAAAACAGCCAAAATCAGGCCATACCACTTCAAGAGTGAGTAGAACATGCTAATCTTAACAACATGATAAGAAGAAATAAGTAGGAATTGAAATAAGTGTAAGAGATATACAAGTATTTGACCTTATGTAGGTTTTGGGTTCATGTGTTTCAATTCCGCAAGTATTACTCATGTTGTTTATGAATCCATGATTTTATTACATGTCTTGCATATTGATATTATATGATGGCATGAATGCATCGGAGGAAGGGACCGGGTTGAACCGGAGGCGTAGAAGGGGAGATATATATTATGTATCGGAGGAAGGGACCGGGTTGAACCGGAGGCGTAGAAGGGGAGATTATATGTATTGTATCGGAGGAAGGGACCGGGTTGAACCGGAGGCGTAGAAGGGGAGATTATGTGTATGTATGTGGTTGTCACTATGATATAAGTCCTATGTTATATTCATGTATAAACCCTTAACAGCAAATCTGGAAATGACTTCTTAACAGGCACTTTTTAAGTAGGTTAGTCGACTAAGTCCGGAATTAGTCGACTATAGGTGTGATACTTTAGGCAGATAACTGCTGATATAGCAGGATTAGTCGACTACAAATAGACTGTAGTCGACTAATCCCAGATACAGAGAGTAAACAGAAAGTTGACAATCCGTTTTTGACAGTTTTAGTCGACTTGAGTCAACTACTAGTCGACTAATATTGTGAATTAGTCGACTACATAGGGAGGGTAGTCGACTATAGGTGACATCCAGAGAGTAACACAATTTTTGATCCAAAGCTAGTCGACTATAGGGAACTTCAAGTCGACTAGTACTTGAGTTAGTCGACTATACCAATGAGGGTAGTCGACTACATAAATTCTTGGCTGCTAGTAAAGTAGCAGGTGCGTGTGAAGCAGAGTTAGTCGACTATAGCTTCATATTAGTCGACTTACAGTGAGTATTAGTCGACTATAGGGTGTCCTAGTCGACTAATAAGGCATTGTTACCGTGTTTGTTTTGGCTCATGGCTAATTACAAGATCCTACAAATAGTATATCGATACACATGTCAACCAGATAATTTAGCCATGTATACCTACTTGATAGGCATGTTTAGTTATTGTTTTACTCACTGAGCCGTCAAGCTCACTCTATTCTAACTCCACCTACAGGTTTGGACAAGGGCAAGGGACCCGCTTAAGGGCAGTTGTGCGGGACAAGCGCCACCAGAACCACTGTATTAGAAGTTACTTTTGTTATGTATATAACTTTGTATTAACATGCGTACTTTTAGTAAGTGTTACTCTTGGCTTGTAATTCTATTAGGACCTAGTGTTGGATCCTCACTCGTATGTATATATGTTGTCACGATGAATGTAGACTGTGTTCTTATGGATTAGTGAACTATATGTGTTAGTATGATAAGTCTCGAGTTGTTCATACATGTTATCTTTAGTGGAAATTTTGATGTATTGTAGAGAGTTCTGATGATTATGTTGGAAGTATTGTACCTTGATGGGTCCCACGCTTGGATTATACGGGATAAGTATGGTTAAATGGAAAAATTTTAACTGGGACCGTTACATTTATGGTAGAGATTTATAACTTGTTTAGGTTACTTTAGGCTTAGCGTATATATGTGAGGTATTTTCCTCGCATATATACGTCGCCGACTCTCGTCGCGACTCCGTTTCCACGTATTTTGGAAAGCGGGGCGTGATAGGTTTTTTTTGGTATCAGAGCCAGGTTTCGACACAAAACGGACTTGATTCTTACCGATAACTTGAATGAGTTATAATTACACTGCAATATACATATAGCGTTCACACGATGATATTGAGTCCATTTGAGAATTGGTTGTCCTCAATTCTGGTATCCATCCCTTGATCTTTTGATATCCCTGAATTCAACTCTTCTTCTAAAGTGATCTTGGTCCTATCTTGATTCTTATTGTTCCTTCTGATTCTATTTTCTCTGATTTTATCCCCTGAGTTTGATCACTCCAAGTTGAGACTGATAGCAGAGATCAGAGCGCGCAGTGGAATCGTGGTATCCCAGCGAGGCGACATGGAAGCTTAATTGTTTTTCCCTGTATTTTGACTCTTTTATCATTCCCTACTTTTATTTAAATTTCGAGGATGAAATTTTTAATAAGGTGGGTAGAGTGTAATATCCCCTAACTAATAATACTGTATTTCTACTCTTATTAATTTTATGTAGAATTAGTTATTATTATTGATTAATGTATTTTATACAGGTGTATAAATATATGTGCATACATATTAAGTGCATATGTTTTTGAATTGCAATTATACAAGTATATATATGTATTATATTTTATACATTATGATGAGCATTATTATTATTATTATGTTATTGTTGCCGTTATTCTCAATTGATCTTCTTTTCTAACCCATCTACCCATGATCCAATTATCTAATAAACCATAACCCTTTTAACTCATATCCAAAATAAAGTAAGATAAAATAAATAAATAAATAAATAAAGTTTAAACAAAAAAAATATAAGTATATATACTTGTTTATGCCAAGTCTCGAACTCCATTCCTTTGTAACAAATCCTAATGTCTAAACTATAATGCCACATTGGCGTGTGGTTAAAAAGGAGAGCTAAATTATTTTAAATAACCCAAAGTCAAAATTAAAATTCAAATTTCTAACTGAAAGATCTCAAGAGATATTTTGGGATCTCTTATCTTAACAACCTAGATTTTATCCTAACCAACTGATCCCTAAAAATCCTAACCTAAAAAATTCTATCCTAATATATTACCGTATCTTTTATTCTGTTTCTTTATGACAGAAATAAAAAAAAAAGAGCGATAGTTTTAGAAAGAAGCCTTAATCCATCATTCGTCCTCATTCCTTCACCGTTCTGGAACTGATCGTGATCGTGACGGAAGAACCGCTTGGAGGTTGGGGAGCAGTTGGAGATTGAGGAGCAGACGAAGGAGAAATCTATCAAAGTAGGTTTTAAAAAATTTTATGAAGTTAGATTTTTATTGTAAAGCATTATGATTTTATTTGTTCTTATCTAGATTAAGTTGTTAAACTAGATCTAATAATCTATCATGTCTAAGAATCATCTTATAAAACGTAAATTCCCCTAAGATTGAGATAATTAAATGAATTATAAATTTATGATATGCCATGCTTGAACTTCTCTTTGTAATGAATTTTAATCCTATTGAATATATATATATATATATATGCAAATAAAATAAATTGTATAAAATATATATATATATCCATAAAATTTAAATTGCCATGCGTAGATTTACTTTCTAGGAATCATTAATGTAACACCTTGTTTAATTAAAAACCTAAACAAGTAATGATTTATTACCCAATTAGATTATAGAAAATTTTAAGGAGATTCTGGAAAAAAAAGGAATTGGATTAAATAGTTGCATCTTAAATAAATCACTAAATAACTAAATTTCCCTTCACAAAGAAATTTAGGGTAATGTATCAAGGTATTATTTATGGAAAAAAATTAGAAAGATTGAAATATATCAATGTATGTATATATGTATATTGGCATGTATTTAGGATTTAAAAAAAAAATTTGAGGGTCACTGCTCTCGGCCAAAGGCCGAGAGCAGGGCGCTGCACAGACCCAGCCGGGTCTGTGCAGCCGGGTCTGCACCCGACCCGGGTGCAGACCCGCACCCAAACTGACCAGGCCCAGTGGCCTGGGCTGCCACTGGGTCTGGCCCAAAACAAAAAAAAAAAAGAAAAAGAAAAGAAAGGCTGGGCCGCACTGCCCCAGCCTAAAGAAAGAATGAAGAGAAAAAAAAGAAAGAAAGAAAAAGAATCTGGGCTGTGTAAGCCCAGGCCCAGGAGAAAAAAAAAACAAAAGAATGAAAACGGGAGCTGGGCCGTTATTGGCCCAGCCCAAAAGAAATAAAAGAAAAGAAAGAATGAAAAAGTAACTGGGCCTGGTTAATTGGGCCAGGCCAGAACCCATAAAATAGAAAAGAAAAGGAAAAGAAATAAATAGAAATTAATTCAAAGCCCAATTGCAGTCCAGCCCAAATATTTGGGTTCTAATTCATTTTAACCCAACCCAAATACAAAAACAGACCCGTTATGATTATTAATTGATTTTACGCTTAAATTAATTCAGAAAAATCTAGAAAAAATCAGAAAAATTCCTATAAAATTAGAAACTGAAATGTGACTCTGTAAAATTATTTTTTTATAGTCATATCACTTAGAATGGCTCAAAATTAAAATATTCTTATAATTATTATTTAAATTGAATGTAGATTAACGAGTTGATTTGCCACTTCTATATTCGGACCCGTGACGATCTCAGGTGAGTGTTCTTTATTTTCTCACTGAGTGTTTCAGTTTTATTTCATATAAGTGCTTCTTGTTTATTTATTGTGTATTTCGATACTATTGCATGTGAGTGCTTTTAACTTGTTTTAATAGACGTTATTTTATATTTAAATAGTGTTCATATTTAATTACTGTTCATGCATGTTAATTATTATTCATGTTCACATACTAGATGCATATGGAATAAACCCAAAAGATTATAATACTGATTCTGAATAAATATTATGTTCATTTAAGTAACGTGACTGATTATACATAATACCTACCTGATAAATATATTGTTCATGATACTGAAAGTTATTGGGAAAGTATCGTTGACCGTAACACTGTACAGTCCTATTGTTCATCGTATACACGGTTACTATTACTGTTACTGTTACTGATATTGTTTACCGTGTATACGATCATTGTTACTGTATTGTACTGTTATCGTCTCCATGTCGTCCCAGTACTCTGGTAATATGAACATTGACTGATTTAACTGAATTGAATTAATTAATAATGTAAATTGATAACTTACACTGGGATTGGGGGAATTGATGGAGGAGACAACATCTGTATTTTGGGTGGACCTAGGATACAGGTTGCGCAGCCGACTGAGGGTTCAACTGCAGGGTTCCTGGGGGATGATTGACATCCCATCTGTACTGTTACTGTTCCACTATTTTCACAGTGAGATTACTGTTACTGAGTACCTAGCGGTACAGCCTGGTTCAGCG
The DNA here is from genome assembly GCA_038442645.1 of Agave tequilana. Lineage (NCBI taxonomy): Eukaryota > Viridiplantae > Streptophyta > Magnoliopsida > Asparagales > Asparagaceae > Agave > Agave tequilana. The sequence continues at coordinate 52,771 of JAVJIF010014633.1, read as the reverse complement.
CCAGGAAACTGAGGCCGTGGTCCCGGGTATGTACGAGACCCACCTAAAGCATGGACAATGTCTCTTCCACTAATTTCAATAACTTAGGACCCTGATTGACACGTGTAGTAGACGTAGTATGGGATGCGTCTATTACAGGTGATAATTGGTGTTCGCTGACATAATAAATGTTAATAAATTGGCTATAGCATATTGTGACTAACCGTAATCACCTGATTGTACATATATATCACTATGATAGACATATGATTGTAACCTTGACAAGATTTATGACCAGAGTTGGATACCAGCCTAGTGACATGAGATAGGTTACACATCTTGACATCAGTTGCTTGCTCACAGTTGTGATAGTCATCTTATGTCTTTATTCATGTTGTTATCAGTTATACTCCAGTTCAGTTATTTATCATGTTATTTAGTCTCTTATATCTGCAGTTGTTCTTGTTATTATTCTATGCACATTGTTTAAATGCACGAGTCTCCTCTTTACACACACACTCACCAGGTCGCTTTCTGACGACCCTGGATTTACACGTCCAGATATTGGATGCTTTGTTTCTGTTGTGAGGTGTTCGATGAGACCGTACATATTTCGAGGAGCTTGAGTCCCTCTCTGATTCTGGTATTCTCATCTCTCTTATCTTCCTGTTATTTCCTGATTCTACCTTTATCGTATTCAGTTGCCATTTTCTTTCCGTTATTCATCTGCTATCATTGTGTTAGACTTTATATGTATTATTGCAGTGATTTATGGTAGAGCTTTATAACTTGTTCAGGTTACTTTAGGCTTAACGTATATATGTGAGGTATTTTCCTCGCATATATACGTCGCCGACTCTCGTCGCGACTCCATTTCCACGTATTTTGGAAAGCGGGGCGTGACATACTTTGAGGAGGCGGACGCATGTGTTCGCGGTGTTTCGAGTTCGTGTGTGAACTTGGTGTTTGAGGTGCGGCCTCGGCGAGCTAGTGGGCTTGCGGTGTGATCTTATGGGTACAAGAGAGGGACTAGAGAGTCCAAGGAGCTTGTAGGTGTTGCGGCACCAAGTGATCCGGTGGGATCGATTTTAGTGAAAATCCTTCATAGTGTTGAAGGCGGGGATGTAGAGTAAGTGTGCTCGAACCTCGAAACAAATCTCCCGTGTTTGCGATTGCTCTCTCTCTATCTCTTACTTGTCTTTATATCTTGCATGCTATTATTGTCTTTATCTTTATATGCTTAATATATTGTGTACTTATTGATATATGCTTTGGGTTTGTTTGCTAACACTTGTATTCAACCAAGAGAGCCAACACGACACCTTAACTCTTATTTAGAGAAATCTTGAGGAGTTAGTCTAGAGCCCTTCATGGGGAATTCAGCTACACTCTTGTGTTATACGTGATGTTTAGTTTAAGAAGTTTTAGTTTGCATCATATTAGTTTTTAATTCCGCATTATTGACCATTAGATTAGCTCATCACCTATTCCCCCCCCCTCTAGGTGATTTACAATTAGTATCAGAGCCAAGTGCTCTTGATTTAGGTCTTACAACCTAGAATTAAAGATCCTCATTTTATAGCTAATCACAATATTTGTACACACACCATGGATTTCATGTCACCTCCCACTTTTGACATTGTTAACATCCAAACTTGGAAGGTTAAGATGTCCTTATACCTCAAAGCCCTAGGCATTCATGTTTATTTTGCCACTACTAGAGATTCTTATTGTATAAATGGCAAAAATATTGAGGCTAACGCAAAGGCCATTCATGCTTTGAAGAGTACCCTAAACAATGATTATTTATCTAGGGTTGCTAATCTTGATTCGGCTTTTGTAGTTTGGAACTCTTTGATCTCCCTTGGCGAAAATGAACAATACTATGCGGGGAGCAACTCGGATGTTGGAAGTGACGCTTCCAATATATGCTACATGGTCCAAGGGATAACCCCCTTGAGGTAAACACCGAATCCGAGCTAGATGAAGATGTTGATATGTCCTATGATGAGCTTACATCTTTTTGTCAACAACTTCTAGAAAAGTATGACATGCTTAGAAAAGATAATAAGAACTTAAAAAAGAAATTTTATTGCATGTTAAATGAAAAAGATTTTTTGCAAGAAAAGTTTGAAAATATTTCAAAAGAAAATGAATCTTTGAAAAATGAAAATGTTTCCTTGCTGTCTAAATTAAATGATCTTTGTGAAGGAAATACTTCTTTGAAAAATAAAATTGTTTTGGTGAAAAAACAAAAAGAAGTTGCTTTAAATGAAAACACTTCTTTGAAAAGAAAAATTATTAAAAAAAAAGAAAATGTTTCTAAAAAGGATAAGAAAAATGATCCTCATTCTCACCATGCACTACATGCCACTATTGATAAAAATGAGGTTAAATTTTTGAAAAATAGAATTGATTGTTTAAGCTCTACTTTGAGCAATTGTGCATTTAACCATAAGAGATTGGAGTCTTTGTTTTCAAAAAAACAAACTCCACATATTCATGCACATCATCCTCATCATGCATATGCACACTTTGCTCGCCACGATCATACTCATACACATATGCATCCTAGAGTGTACAAGTGTACACATTGTGGCCGCAAAGGCCATTTAGCAAAGTTTTGTTATGATAAGATAAATGCTTTAAATTTTGCTAATAAGAAAAATGTTTGGGTTCCTTACAAAGCTAACCCCCATGGACCCAAAAGAAAATGGGTACCAAAGTTTTCACCTTGTGTATTTGATGTAGGTGAGGGCTCTCACAAAACATGAGAGATTTGGTGCCTTGGTGGTGATTGCATGGACTAGAAGGACACATATTTGATGCACCACTATCAAGGAGGTTTGGTGGGACAACCACCAAGTTTTGAAAAATTAGAGCATAGTTCTTTGGTTTGGTAACTATATCTAAACTCCTATTTTATTTAGTTACATGCTTGTTCATATATGATATTTTTTTTTGCATGTTCATGTTTTTATTTGTTTTCGTGCTTCATGTGGTAAATACTAGTCTAGATGTAGTTGTTGTCAAAACTTGGATATATACGTGTACAAGTAGTGAGCAACAATTTGATTCATATACGTTTGCACTTCATTGTTCATTTGTACTCACTATATGCACATGTATAGCCTAGTTTTGATGATTTCCTCATGTACACTGGTTTTGCCAATTTTCATGTTTTTACTTCATGTATATGTATTTTTGTATTCAAATCTAATAAATATACATGTATACCCCATGAGTCATTTGCCTTCATGCAATTTACATTATGGACTCTTTTTATGTTTGAGATATGTATGCATATTGTTAGCTTTGAATAAATCATACATATACCTAGAAGTTTGTGTTTAAGATGAAAAATGAATTTTTATGCTTTTCATCTTTAAATGAAAAATGAATTTTCATGATTTTTGTTTTGATAAAATGATGTTTGTTTTGAGCTTTATTGATTACCTTCATGAAAAATGCTAATTACATGATTTTTTTGTACACTCACACTTTATTTGTTTATTCATGACTTTGTTTCATGAATACATTTATGAGCTTTATCGATTTTGAGTGTCAACTCTTGTGTATTTGGTATGATTCATGAAAAACATATGTTTTGATTTCATGTTTTGAAGAATCTTTAACTAGTTTTTCAAAAATTACTTTTAACTAGTTATTGTTCTTCATTTGGTAGTAATTTTCAATGCTAAAAATATTTTCAAACACCTATTTTTTAAAACCCCTACCAACACCTTCATGGGTGGACGGATGGGCGAGTATGCCTTGTAAGCTTTATTGAAAAATCTTTTATCTTGTGCATATAAAGGGTGGTAGTTTATGAGTTATATACTTGATTTACATTGTTATTTTCAATTTGTATCTCAATTGATATTCATTTTGTATATACTCATATTTTGTTTCCTATATATGTATGCTTCATAATTTCCATAATATCAATTCCTTTGGTATTCTCTTTTCATACATATATACGAGTTATTTGTGCTTGATTTACAATTGGTTTACACATTTTAATAAAGCTTATGCATTATTTTTCAATTGGTATCTATATGCTTCAATTTCAAATTTGTTATAAATTTACAATTGGTATCTCAATCAAAATTTGTTATAAATTTTACCTATTTGAAAAATTCAAAATTTGTAATGGTTATTTACAATTGGTATCTTAAAATTTGATTGTTTACAAATGGTACCTTTAATGCCTTTAAAAAAATTTGTTTATATGATATCTTAAAATTTGATTTACTAAGATATCTCAAAATTTGATTTATTGAGAAAATTCAAAATTTTAAAAATCAAAAATGTTTTGATGTGTATTGCCTATATCAAGGGGAGCTTAACATCTCTTCTACATTTAGATCATGTTGAGTGTATCTTATATTGAGGAGCTTGACAACTCTTCTTTATGTGATACACGTGTGTAGGGGAAGCTTCACATCTTCTCTTATGCATTGCATATTATGCGTTATGTGAGTTAGGGCTTGTCATCCCTTCTTCATGTAATGCATATATGTAGGGAAGTTAACTTAGCGTCTTCCTCTTCATGAATGTATATCGCATATATCTTTTTATTGGTTGATTTGATTTCACCCCTTATTGATCTCTTTGTTTATGACAAAAAGGGGGAGAACATTGTTTTTTGTTTTTACTTTAACCCCTTTGTTGATGATTAACAAAAGAGGGAGAAGTATTTGGTATATATGCATGTTTTCCTTACTTTATTCATAAAGGGGGAGAAGGATTTATGTTTATACATATATGTTATGTATTGCAAATAGGAGAAAAAGAATTTGATGTGTTTCATGCTTGTTTAAGCATGTTTATCTCCTTGTATTTGCATACATGTTTATGAGCTTTCATTGCATATTTATTTGTTTATTCTGATGCATGAGTTAAGGGGGAGCTCCTTTGAAGCTTTACTTTAATCCATGCATATATAACTCCATGAGTTTTGTCATCATCAAAAGGGGGAGATTGTTGGCCCAAAGGCCCGTCACTCTAGTTTTGATGATGATCAACTCATGTAGTTATAGTACTAATGATCTTGTGTTTGATTAGTCTCAGATTTGTGATCAAGATCTTAGTTGGTGTGTAGCTTCAACAAAGGATTTAAAGCCAAGTTTTGGAGCTAGCACGGTTTGATTCAAGAGCATGTGCATCAAGACCATATCAAGTACTCAAGAAGAGTCTAGCTCTTTGGATCGAGTTTGGACTAAGTCAAGAAGGAGGAGAAGACTTCAAGTGAAGATCTTCATGATCAAGACTTGTGTCTAGGTTTGTTTTTATAAGATTTTGTTTTAGATAAAATGTAAAGGATAGAATAGTTGGTGGATTGCTCAAGTATACCATATACACACACACTCTTGATTTAGATGAGTTTTCATAAAAGAATTTTTATTTTGAAAAAAAAACACAAAAGGGTTTTCTTTTTGAAAGATATCGGTTTAGTTTTGGAAAATGGTTTTGGTTAAAGACTATAAAAATCATGTTTAGAGCTTAATGTCAAAAACATAGATATTTCATCATGTATGTGTAGTGGATCATATCCATACACTCTATGCTTTCAAAGTATTTAAAATATCTTATTTTTGTATTTGGAGAAGTTTTGGAAAAACCAATTTTGGAAAAATATAGTTTTTGTTTTGAGCTAAATTTTCTAAGTTACAAAATAGTTCAAATTGTTTGTAACATGTCTTAATTTTACTCAAATATGTTTGTTTATCAAAGTATAGTATTGAACCAATTTTTGTATATTTTTCATGATTTTATGGGATTTTATTTGTGTCAAAATACCAAGTTTTTAATCCCTATAGATAACCTGTCCTGGCTTCTACCGGTTGACCGTACCGGTCAATCGAGCTAGAAGTCGGTCGACCGAGTTGGTCGACCGACATGCACAAACGTGTACGCTAGTCTGGCTGGAGTGCCGGTCGACCGTGACTGTCGACCGTCCAGAGAGCTCTGCTCTCTAGAAAGGCCCCGGTCGACAAGACAGAGAGTCTGCTCTCTGTATCCAGGCCACGGTCGACCGGCCGTCGACCGGGCGGTCGACCAACAGGCCAATCTGGCTCCCAACGGCTAGTTTTTTCTAGCCCTATAAATTGGGGCTTTTGGGGGGTATTTTATACAAGTTTTAGAAGAAGTTTTTGGGCCAGTTTTTCCTACTCATTTCAGTGGTTATATCCACAAGTTTTAGAGCCAATATTTCCAAATCAAAAGGGAGTTTATCAAGAGTGTTTCAAAAGAGATTTTCTTATGTTTTTCACTATAGATTCAATCCTTGTTTTCTCACACAACACTTGAGCTATCCATTGCTATATCTACCTATAGGGATATTTGTTGTGCGACGATTTTAGGTGATCAAAGTGTTGTGATCACCAAAGTTCTACTTTGTACTTTGAGGAGGCGGACACGTGTGTTCGCGGTGTTTTGAGTTCGTGTATGAACTCGGTGTTTGAGGTGCGGCCTCGGCGAGCTAGTGGGATTGCGGTGTGTTCTTGCGTGAACAAAAGAGGGACTAGAGAGTCCAAGGAGCTTGTAGGTGTTGCGGCACAAGGTGATCCGGTGGGATCGATTTTAGTGAAAATCCTTCATAGTGTTGAAGGCGGGGATGTAGAGCAAGTGTGCTCGAACCTCGAAACAAATCTCCCGTGTTTGCCATTGCTCTCTCTCTATCTCTTACTTGTCTTTATATCTTGCATGTTATTATTGTCTTTATCTTTATATGCTTGATATATTGTGTGCTTATTGATATATGCTTTGGGTTTGTTTGCTAACACTTGTATTCAACCAAGAGGGCCAACACTGCACCTCAACTCTTATTTAGAGGAATCTTGAGGAGTTAGTCCAGAGCCCTTCACTGGGAATTCGGCTACACTCTTGTGTTATACGTGGTGTTTAGTTTAAGAAGTTTTAGTTTGCATCATATTAGTTTTTAATTCCGCATTATCGACCATTAGATTAGCTCATCACCTATTCACCCCACACTAGGTGATTTACAGATACCTCCCACTAATCTTGCTTCTAGTTGGCTGATTAACTCATGGTTAGATTCCGACAATGTACCCCCGTGGACAGTCTAACCAGTTAGGAGTCGTCTAGGTCTAAGTCAACCCTAACATAGGCTTATTTTCTTTTTCTTTTTCTTAATTTGTTTGTTTATTTGTTTGTTTTCTTTTTTGTAAATTGTGAAATGGTTTTTAACAACAATAATTTTTTCAATCATATTATGAATCCTATTTCACCCTGACCTCATTTGACTCGGATAACTCTGACCCGACTATGTACAACATGAATCAACCATATATGCCGAGTTGGGATTATCCAACTCAATATGACCCATATCCCCAATCTTATGATTATAATTTTCAAAATAATTTCAACTCTTCACAGAGTCAATGGGGATTCACCTCCTCCGAGTCAAATTTTTAACCTCCTTGTCCACAATTTTCATTCCCCGATTTGGATTCATATCCTCCTTTTCCTGTCCCACCAACTGAAGAAAAATCTAATTTGAAAAAGAGTATGGAAGTCATGCTTGAGTCCCAACAACAAATTCAAAATTTGTTCTATTCACAATCCTTCTCAAATCAAACTCCATATACTCCTTTTCTAGAACATCCAATTGAAGAAGAATCTGAGTTAGAAAAGCGTTTGGAAGTCTTTTATGAAAAAATGCAACGATTTCAAAATATGTTGGACCCATCATCTCAACCAAATTTTCAAGAGTTCTACTCATCTTTTCCAGTCTCACCGATTCAAAATGAACAATCATCAATACTGGACTTGAGTATGGAACCCTTGCGTGAGTCCGAGCAGTAACCACAAAATCTGATGGACTCACACTTTCACCACAATTTTCAAAATCAACTTCCATCTCATCTTTTCAAGAAGAACTAATTGCAAAAGTATGAAAGACACGATTCAGACTCAAAATTCTGTTCCACAGCCTATCAGTAGGTTGACTCACTAATGAGCGAATTGATCAATGAGAGCGAGGAAAGTCTTTCTTGTCAACCGTTGACCGATCCTTATATCCCTAACTCTACTGATTGGACCCAAGAATCGTGTCATTTTGAAAATTCAGCTTCAATTTCATCATACCAACCTGAACTTGATCAACATCACGTTCTTCATAGTTTGACAAGTTATCTAATTTCTGAAATTGAACTTGAAGATGAATGTGAATCTGAGCTTCAATTTAGCGATTCGAGTCAAGTCCTTGAATTAATATCGATTCCTGTAGTGTTACCTAAACTAAGTGACGTTCTTGAGCCAGTTTTGATTCCCATAATTTCTGAACTTGAATCGATCATTTCACCCATTCACATTTCTTCCGTGGACAAAAATCATTATTCATTTTCCTTACATCCATTTGAACTTGCCCAAAATTTTGAAAACCATGCTGACATTTTGGCAAGATATCCTTTTCCCGAAATTGAATTTGAGCCTGGATGTGATCTCGAACCACATGTTAGTAATTTCATTTCACTTTTGATTCAATAATAATTCCGGTATCTTTACCAGATTTTCTCTCTATTCCGGAGTCAACATTGAATCATGTACCAGTACATTGTGAAATTGAATCACCAATATCTTATGATCACACCTCATTGATGGGAAAAATGTGTGAACATCAATTCTTTAGTTTGGACCCCATTTTTGAACCAATTTCGACTCTCATTGTTGAATCTCAACTTGATCTGAGTCACATTCCTGAGTCGGTATCGATTTTTGTTCCTGCTCCATTTGAGTCCAAATCAATCATCTCCCAAAATCACAATTCATTATTGGACAAGAATGTTGAAGAAGATTACTCAGTAATTATTTTTGAAAATTGAAAATTGGATAGGGATAATTTTTTTAATAAGATCATACAGTTCTCCAACATGTTATCGGGTCATATTAGAGAGGTCATTGGTGGGTCCCTTCAAGATCCACATTATCTTGATTGGGTAGCAACGGTTGGCCCAATAAGACCACCACTAGAGCCACCACCATGAGGTAATTTTCCTTCCCTTTCTATTTGTTTCATGTATATACACATTCATGATGCATTGAGGACAATGTATGAGATCAGTATGGTGGAGGGTTTACTAATGTAGGTTGTTTTACATTTTTTTTCTTTTACACTTCTTTTTAGGAACTTTTTAAAAAATTCTCTTTTGTGAAGAAACTCTTTTCTTTTTTTTTTTACAAAACTTTTTGAAAGAATGAGAAATAGTTATGATTTATTTTTAAGAAAATTAAGATTATCTTAGGAATTAGGAAGACCTAAAATTATGAAATTTTAATCTAGTCAAAATAATTGATCTTGTTTAAATTTTAGGATAAGAAAGTAAGATTGGAAAGATAATTTGATCTTGAATTTTTTGCCTTAGATTTATGCACTCCACACTTACATAATTTTTTGGGATTGAAATAAAGACTGACAAGCCATAAAAAAATATTAAAAAAATGATGATAATAGAAACCACTTATTGAATTTTGGGTAATTATGCCTCAGGAAGCATGATTATTCACGCCTAAAATGGTGTATCACTTTTAGTTTTGTGGCCTTGTTTACTCGAGTTCTTAAGTCCGAGGGATGTTTTCTCAACTGACGCCCTAAAACTATCTGGTTTGGGAGTCACCGGCTAAAGGCTCACTACCCGGTAAATAAGAAAGCCTAAGGAAACTAAGAGAAGAAAAAATATATATATAACTAAATAGCATGAAAGTTAGAGTGGATATTCTAAAAATCTTCACCGTTCACAAAGTGCATATGTTCTAAGAGATTTATGAAAGATCTAAGAATCAATTCAATTTTAAATTCTTACATTTAATTTATAATAAGATTTTGCATTTTGACTTAGTTTAAGGAAGAATAATTTTTGGTTAACCTATGAACTTGGATCACTTATATATTTTAGTAAAAATATTTTAATACTTTTCTCTATTTCAAAATGCTAACATTTGATTGTTATGGATTTTGTGGGTGTAATCCGCTGAAAACCCTCAGGAGATAAAACTCCTCCTCTAGGGGAAACCTAGATGTTTAACGTCTTGTTGCATATGCCCAGTGTAATCGCGTCACCTGCGAAAGTGGTGTAGTAATCTTCTTAGTTAGTTTTTTATATTTTGCTCGGGAAGAGCAAAAAATAAGTGTGGGGGTGTGATTAGTCTCTAAAACTACATATTTCATACCACATCTTCACATTTATTTAAAAATAAATTCTGCTAATAATACCTTTCTTGCATGTTTCTAGGTCCATGTTGTGAAAATGAAGAAGAAGACCCAAAATAACCATTTTATGGGTGATTAAAGGCCTATAAAGATAGCCATTGACCTGGGACGGTGATTCTATCAAAATCCAGAGCCCAAAACTAGAAACCATGACATGTAGCAGACAGGGGACAAACATGACAGGGCGCGGCAGGTGGCACAGCGTGCGCGGCCAAAGTACGGCTGCGAAAACGCAGCTATAGCCACGTTTTCGCGGCCATACGGGCGCGACCGCGCTCGTACATTGGGCCAGGGGTTGTTCCCCTCGCCCCCTTTCCCCTGGTGCCTATAAATACCCCCTGGGGTTCTGAAGATGGAGATATACAGAGAGTTAGGGTAGTTTCTTCTCCTTGTTATAGTTTAGGGTAGTTTACGTTAGTTCTTCTTCTTCTTTTTTTGTATTTTCTATTTTTATAGATCTTGTAGTAGGAAAGAGAGTGATCATAGGATAGAAGAGAAAGTTCTTGTAATGGAGGGTGACACTCTATGAAAGGCTCTTCCTTTATCTCTATTTGCTTCTTCTCTAACTCTTTACATGTTTAACTAATCTTTTCTCTCATGGCAACTAACTACTAACCACTAACTAGTCTAACTCTTACTTGATAATCTACATGAATCTAATAGCCTCTACTTGGCCTTGCTCTTGTAAGAGTCATTGATAGCTCATGATGATGGATCTAACACTCTAACATCCTAACTCTTTAACAAGCTAACATTACTTTACTCCATACTTATTCTTGTTTAATTTTGTTGGTTTAAGTGTAGCTTGCTCTTGTTTTGTTGAGTTTGGATGTGATGAGTTAACATATGGGTCATGCTTTGAAAAGCTCTTGAACCAAGGACTACTGATGGCTAATGATACATGTGAGGCAACTATCACTAAGAGGTTAGCATGTTGGTCGAGTCATTAGTAGTTAGTAGCCATGAGTTTTCTTTCTTTCTCACTTTGTTTTAGAATACAAGCAAAAATCATAAAAACTATTTCTTTCATGTTTCCCACTTCTTTACGTACTTCTCTTTTCATTCTTTGTTTCCTTTCTTTTCAGTCTTTCAAACATTGAAGAATTTTTAACACACAAGTGAATCAACCGGTAAAGCTTCTATCGCCTCCCGTCCTTATGGATTCAACTCGTTTTAGCCTCTATGCTATAACGGAAGTATCAAGGAAGCCAAAGCACACACTTTAACTCTTGATTTCAAAACATACACTTTTTGTGCGTGATTTTTCCCCCATCACTCGTCCCGAGCAAAACGAAAAAACTAAAGAAATTATTGTACCACTTTCGCAGGTGATGCGATCACATTGAGTATGTGTAATAAGCCGTTAAACCTCTAGGTTTCCCTTAGAGGATGAATTTTGTCTCCTGAGAATTTTCAGCGGATTACACCCACAAAATCCATAAGAAAAAAATGAAATGTTAGTATTTTGAAAACACATTTTGAAATAAAGAAAACTGTTAAATATTTTTGTGAAAATTTAAGTGATCCAAGATCATAGGTTAACCAAACATTATTCTTCCTTAAACTAAGTATAAATGTAAAATCTTGTTATAAATTAAATGTAAGAATTTAAAATTTAATCGATTCTTTGACCTTTCATAAAAACTCTTAGAATATACGCATTTCGTGAACTGTAAAGATTTTTGGGATATCGGTTCTAACTTTTATGCCATTTATTTATATAAATTTTTTTCTCTTCTCTTAGTTTTCTTAGGCTTTTTAACTTACCTGGGTAGTGAGCCTTTAGCTGGTTACTCCCAAATCAGATGATTTTAGGGCACTAGATGAGAAAATATCCCTCGGACTTAAGGACTCAAGTTAACAAGGCCACAAAACTAATGGGGATTATTTTGATTTTTTCCATCTTTTTAGGCGTGAATAATCATGCTTCCGAGGCATAATTACCTAGCTTCAATAAGTGATTTTTATTATCATTATTTTTTAATATTTTTTATGGCATATTAAATCTTTATTTCAATCTCAAAAAATTATGCAAGTCTGAAGTACATATATCTAAGGCCAAAAATATAAGATCAAATTATCTTTTCAATCTTACTCTCTTATCCTAAAATTTAAATAAGATCTATTATTTTGACTCGGTTTAAGAATTCATAATTTTAAGTCTTCTTAATTCCTAAGATCCTCTTAACTTTCTTAAAAATAAATCAAAACTATTTCTCTTATTTCAAAAGGTTTTGTAAAAAGAAAAGAAAAAGAAAAAAGGGTTTCTATATAAAAGAGTAAATCTAAAAAATTTCTAAAATGAAGTGTAAAAGAAAAAAATATAAAACAAACTGTGTTAGTAAATCCTCCCTCACACTTATCACATGCATTGTCCTTAATGCATCGTAAATGTGTATATGTATGAAACAAATGGAAAGGGAAGTAAAATTACCTCATGGTGGTAGTTCTGGTGGTAGTCTAATTGGTCCACGAAATGCGGCCCAATTCAGAAAATGTGGATCTTGCAGAAATCCACCAGTGAACTCTCTAATACAACCCAGTAAAAGAATGATTGAGTGAATGGTCTTATTTAAAAAATGATCCCCTTTAATTCCCAATTTTCAAAAATAATTACTGAGTTATTTTGTTCAACATCCTTGTCCAATAATGAAGTGTGATTTTAGGAGATGATTGATTTTGACTTAAATGGAATAAGAACAAAAACCGATACTGACTCGGGAATTTGATTCAGATCAAGTCGAGATTCAAAAGTAGGAGTCAAAATTGGTTCGAAAATGGGGTCCAAACAAAAGAATTGATGTTCACACACTTTCCTCATTAAAGGAATGTGATTATAAAATATTGGTGATTTAATTTCATGGTGTACTGAAACAAGATTTAATGTTGACTCTGGAATAGAGAAAAAAATCTGGAAAGATACCAAAGTCATTATTGAGTCAAAAAGTGAAATAAAATTACCAACTTGAGACTCAGGATCACTTTCATGTTCAACTTCAATTTCAGGAAAGGGACAACTTGCCAAAATGCCAATGTAATTTTCAAAACTTGGAGTTTGGTCAAGTTCCAATGGGTGTGCTGAAATTGAATCTTGATTTTCAAAATAACATAATTCTTTGGTCCAATCGGTAGAGTTAGGGATATAAGGATTTGTCAAAGTTTGAGAAGGAAGACTTTCCTCATTCTCATTGATCAATTCACTCATTATTGAGTCTAACCTGCTGATAGGCCTGGTAACAAAATTTTAAGTCTGAATCATGTCTTCCATACTCTTTGCAATTAGTTCTTCTTGAAAAGATGAGTATGGAAGTTGGTTTTGAAAATTATGGTGAAGTCATGAGTCCATCAGATTTTTCGATTGTTGCTCAGACTCACGCAAGAGTTTCATATTCATTTCCAGGATGGATGGTTGTTCATTTTGAATTGGTGCGACTGAAAAAGATGAGTATTGATCGGGGGAAAACCGTGCAAGAAAAGTGTATGTTTTGAAATCAATAGTTAAAGTGTGTGCTATGGCTTCCTTAATACTTCCGTTATAGCATAGATGCTAAAATGAGTCGAATCCACAAGGATGGGAGGCGATAGAAGCTTACACGGTATGTTCACGTGTATGTTAAAAGTTTTTCAATGTTTTAAAGAATGAAAAGAAAAGAAAACAAAGAATGGAAAAAGAAGAGTACGGTGAAACACAAAGAAGTGGGAGACATAGAAAAGAATATATTTGTGATTTTTGGATAGTATTTCTAAAACAAAGTGAAAAAGAAAGAAAACTCATGGCTACTAACAACTAATGGCTCCACTAACCATACTAACCTCTTAGTGATAGTTGCCTCACATGTATCCTTAGCCTGTTGGCCCAAAGGCCCATCACTCTAGTTTTGATGATGATCAACTCATGTAGTTATGTTTACTAATGATCTTGTGTTTAATTAGTGACAGATTTATGATCAAGATCTTAGTAGGTGTGGAGCTTCAACAAAAGATTTAAATGTCAAGACTTGGAGCTAGCACGGTGTGATCTAAGGAGCTTTTGGATCAAGCTTGGACCAAGTCAAGAAGATGAGAAGCCTTCAAGAGAAAACTTCAAGAAGATGAAGACTTGTGTCTAGGTACAAGATTTTGTTTTTGTTTTAGTTAAAAATGTAAAGGATAGATAGTTGGTGGATTGCTTAAGTACATACACACACACTCTTGATTTAGAATTGTTTTCATAAAAGATTTTTTGGTTTAGAAAAGATTTTTTCTTTTTTGAAAAATACTTATTTGGATTTTGGTATTTTCTTATATACATATCTTTTATCCAAAATCAAGTTTAGAGCTTAATGTCAAAAACTTAGATATTTCATCTTATTTGTGTAGTGGATCATATCCATACACACTATGCTTTAAAAGTATATCTTGTTTTTGTATTTGATGAAAAGCATGTTTTTGGAAAAATATTGTTTTAGAAAAATACAGTTTTTATCATGAGCCAAATATTTTCAACTTACAAAAATAGTCCAATCTTTTATAACATGCCTTGATTTTGTGCAAGCATGTTTGTTTATCAAAGTATATTGGTTAAACTATTTTTGTACATTTTTAAGTATTTTATGGGATTTTATTTGAGCCAAAAAGACTAACTTTTTAATCCCAGAAAACTGTTTCAGGCTTCAGATAAGTCGACTTGCTCCCTATATAATCGACTAATCCTAAAGTCGGCCGACCGGACCGGTCGACCGACGTGCACAAACGTGCACGCCTTTGTGTACTGGAGGACGGCCGACCGTGCCGGTCGACCGCTCCAGAGAGCAGAGCTCTCTGGAAAGTTCGGCCGACCGCACGGGTCGACCGACAGAGAGTTGGACTCTCAGCTCCAGTGGGTCGGTCGACCGTGGCGGTCGACCGTGGCTCCAACGGTCAGAATCCGACCGTTGGCGGTCAACCGCACCGGTCGACTGGCAGTTCTGACAAAGCCCCAACGGCTAGTTTTTGACAGCCTATATATTTGGGGGTTTGTGGATTGTTTTGGCAGAAGATTTTGGAGACTCTTAGAGCCAGTTTTTCCCATTCATTCCAGAGGTTTTTCTTCACAAAATTAGAGCAAATATTTCCAATTAAAAGGAGAGTTTATCAAGAGTGTTTAAAAGAGATTCTTTGAGTTTTTCTCCACCACTCTCATCCTTGTTTTTCTCACAATCACTTGAGCTATCCATTGCCTTATCTATCCATAGGATTGTGTTGTGAGAGTTTGTAATTGGTGATCAAAGTATTGTAGATCACCAAAGATTTCATCTTTGTTCTTTGAGGAGCGGGCAAGTGTGCTCGCCATTGTTTATTGTAAGGTTTACCTAGAGGGGGGAGAATAGGTGAAGGCTAATCTAATGGTCACTTAATGCTAAATGATGCAAATAATGCGGAAGCTAAAAACAATTATGACCAAATAAAATCTTTTTACACTAAACACCACGTTTAACACAAGAGTGTTGCCGAATTCCCCGTGAAGGGCTCTGGACAAACTCCTCTAGATTCCCCTTGAATGGGTTGAGGTGCCGCGTTGGCTCTCTTGGTTGAAAACTAGTGTTAGCAAACAATCCCAAGCAAGTATATCAATGAGCACACAATATATCAAGCATGTATATGTAAAGACAATAATTGAATGCAAGATATAAACAAGAGACAGGAGAGAGAGCAATCGCAAACACAAAGGGTTTGTTTCGAGGTTCGAGCACACTTGCTCTACATCCCCGCCTTCAACACACGAAGGATTTCCACTATGCAAGATCCCAATGGATCTCTCCTCGGTGCAGCAACACCTACAAGCCCTCGGACTCTCTAATCCCGTACACACAGCAAGCCCACCGGCTCGCCGAGACCGCACCTCAAACAATGAGTTCGCACCCGAACCCGAAACAACTGAGTCCACACTTGGACCCTAAACAATGCGAACACAACCGCCCGCTTCCTCAAATGAACAAAGTAGAACTTTGGTGATCACAACTCTTGATCACCTAAAATCCTCTCACAATAACACTCCTTATAGGGTAGATAGGTCAATGGATGCTCAAGTGTTTGTGTGAGAAAACAAGGAAAGAATCTTTGGTGAAAAACTCAAGAAATTTCTTTTAAACACTCTTGATAAACTCTCCTTTTAATTGGAAATATTTGCTCTAATTTTGTGGAGAAAAACCTCTAGAATGAATGGGAAAAACTGGCTCTAAGAGTCTCCAAAATCTTCTGCCAAAACAGTCCACAAACCCCCAAATATATAGGCTGTCAAAAACTAGCCATTGGGGCTTTGTCAGAACTGCCGGTTGACCGGTGCGGTCGACCGCCAACGGTCGGATTTCTGACCGTTGGAGCCACGGTCGACCGCCACGGTCGACCGACCCACTGGAGCTGAGAGTCCAACTCTCTGTCGGTCGACCCGTGCTGTCGGCCGAACTTTCCAGAGAGCTCTGCTCTCTGGAGCGGTCGACCGGCACGGTCGGCCGTCCTCCAGTACACAAAGGCGTGCACGTTTGTGCACGTCGGTCGACCGGTCCGGTCGGCCGACTTCAGGATTAGTCGACTATATAGGGAGCAAGTTGACTTATCTGAAGCCTGAAACAGTTTTCTGGGATTAAAAAGTTAGTCTTTTTGGCTCAAATAAAATCCCATAAAATACTTAAAAATGTACAAAAATAGTTTAACCAATATACTTTGATAAACAAACATGTTTGCACAAAATCAAGGCATGTTATAAAAGATTGGACTATTTTTGTAAGTTGGAAATATTTGGCTCATGATAAAAACTGTATTTTTCTAAAACAATATTTTTCAAAAACATGTTTTTCATCAAATACAAAAACAAGATATACTTTTAAAGCATAGTGTGTATGGATATGATCCACTACACAAATAAGATGAAATATCTAAGTTTTTGACATTAAGCTCTAAACTTGATTTTGGATAAAAGATATGTATATAAGAAAATACCAAAATCCAAATAAGTATTTTTTCAAAAAGAAAAAAAATCTTTTCTAAACCAAAAAATCTTTTATGAAAATAATTCTAAATCAAGAGTGTGTGTGTGTATGTACTTGAACAATCCACCAACTATCTATCCTTTACATTTTTAACTAAAACAAAAACAAAATCTTATACCTAGACACAAGTCTTCATCTTCTTAAAGTCTTCCCTTGAAGGCTTCTCATCTTCTTGACTTGGTCCAAGCTTGATCCAAAAGCTCCTTGGATCACACCGTGCTAGCTCCAAATCTTGACATTTAAATCTTTTGTTGAAGCTCCACACCTACTAAGATCTTGATCATAAATCTGTCACTAATTAAACACAAGATCATTAGTAAACATAACTACATGAGTTGATCATCATCAAAATTAGAGTGATGGGCCTTTGGGCCAACAATCTCTCCCTTTTTGATGATGACAAAACTCATGGAGTTATATATGCATGGATTAAAGTAAAGCTTCAAAGAAGCTCCCCTTTAACTCATGCATAGACAAATGAATAATAGATATGGCAATGAGGCACATGAATATGTATGCAAGTATGGAGATAAAACATGCAACAAGTATAAATCAAAATCTTTTTCTTTCTCCTATTTGCAATACAAAACATATATACATAAACAACAAGGAAGACAAATACTTCTCCCCCTTAAGCAATGAAAACATGCATATAAACTCAAATACTTCTCCCCTTTTTTGTTACTCATCAACAAAGGGTTCAAAGTAAAATCAATCAAAACAAATTTTTCTCCCCCTTTTTGTCAAAAATAAAGAGATCAATAAGGGGTCAAATCAAACATATCAACATAATGTTTTTTTTTATTAAATTTTCTTAAACAAAATTTTTAAAGGTATCAGAGCTTTTGTAAAAACAAACAAATTTTAAGATACCAAATTGAAAGTAATCATTTTTGTAAAACATATTGATACCAATTGACATTTAACAAATATGAAGTTGAAGCATATTGATATCAATAGAAAACATAGTGATCAAAAATTTTTATTTTTCATCATAGACTTTGTGCTTTTTAAAAGTTTGAGCCAATTGAAAGTTAAGCACATGAAACTCATATATATGTATGAAATGAGTATACCAATTGACATTGATACATACATATATAAGAAAACAAAGTATGAGTATATACAAAAATTATCAATTTAGATACCAATTGAAAGAGTCCAATGATACCACTTGACATAACAATAAGATCAAGTGTATATCTCATAACCTACCATCCCTTGATATGCACAAGGTAAAAGATTTGTCAATTAAGCTTACAAGGCATACACGCCCATCCATCCTCCCATAGATGGTAGGGGTTTTCAAAGATAGATTTGAAAATGGTTTAGTATTGAAAATCACTACCAAATGAGGAACAATAATTAGTTAAAATAATTTTTGAAAAACTAGTTAAAGATCCTTCAAAACATGAAATCAAAGCATATGTATTCCATGAATCATACCAAATACACAAATATGACACTCAAGATCTATAAAGCTCATAAAAAGGTGTTCATGAAACAAGGTCATGACAAAATGAATAAAAAGTGAGTGTACAAGAGTCATGTAAATAGCATTTTCATGAAAATAGACATTGAAGCTCAAATCATGAATAACATTTTATAAAACAAAAACATGAGAAATTATTTTTCATTAAAAAAACTAATCTTCATGGTATATGTATGATTTATCCAATCCTAACAATACACATACATATCCCAAACATAAAGAGTCTATCAAATGTATTTACATAAAGGCAAGAGACTCACGGGTATACATGTATATTTATTAGATTTGAATAAAAGATACATATACATGAAGTAAAACACAAAAATTGGCAAAGCATGTATAAATGAGAATCATCAAAACTAGCCTATACATGTGCATATAGTGGGTACAAATAAGCATGAAGTGCAAACATATGTAAGTCACGTGTAACTCACTATTTGTACATGTATAATACAAGTTTTGATAAAAACTACATCTAAGCATGTTTTTACCACATGAAGCACAAAAATACATAAAACATGAACATGCTATGAATATTATAAATGAACAAGCATGAACATAAAAGGTAGGAGTTTAGAGATTGATACCAACTCTAAAGCTCCAAAAATGGTGGTCTTTCCACCAAGGCTCCTTGATAGCGATGCATCCAAATGTATGTCCATCAAGTCCATTGCATCCACTACCAAGGCACCAAATCTCTTACGTCTTGAGAGATCCCTCACCTACATCAAAAACATGGGGTGGGGGTTTTGGTACCCATATTCTTTTGGGTCCTTGGGGTTAGCTTTGTAAGGAACCCAAAAATTTTTATTCATAGCAAAATTTATATGATGTAATCTATCAAAATAAAACTTTGCTAAATGGCCTTTGCGGCCACAATGTGTACACGTGTACACCTTATGATGCTTATGAGTGTGATTGTGATCGTGGCATGCAACATATGCAAATGCATGATGAGAGTGATGTGCTTGAACATGAGGAGTTTGTTTCTTTGCAAATAAGGACTCCAATTTCTTATGATTAAATGCACACGAGTTCAAAGTTGAACTCAAACTATCTATTTTATTTTTCAAATTCTTAATCTCATTAGTGGTGGCATGAAAAGTATGATTAGATAAAGAATCATTTTTCTTTTTCTTTTGTGAAAAAAAAATCTTTTTCTTTTTCACAAATTTTTCTTTTCAAAGATTTATTTTCTTGAAAAACAACCTCCTTTTGTTTTTCCACCAAATCAATCTTATTTTTCAAAGACATATTCCCTTCACATAAATCATTTAATTTTGACATGAGGGAAACATTCTCATTTTTCAAAACTTCATTTTCTTTTTCAATGCATGCCATTTTATTTTCTAATGAATCTTTTTCATTAAGCGTGGCATCAAAATTCTTTTTCAAATTTTTGTTATCTTTTTCTAAACATGAAATGTTACTTCTAAATGAATCATGTTCTTTATGCATGCAATCAACTTTCTTTTTCAAATTTTTATTATCCTTTTTAATCATGTCATATTTATTAAGCAATAATTGACAAAATGTAGAGAGCTCTTCATATGACATGTTATTATCCTCATCTTCGGATTCGGTAGTTACCTCAAGGGGGTTATCCCCTTGGACCATGTAGCACACGTTGGAGGTGTCGCTTCCAACGTCCGAATCGCTCCCCGCATAGTATTGATCTTTTTCGCCAAGGGAGAGGAGGGTGTTCCAAACTACAAACGCCAAATCCATGTTAGCAACCCTAGATAAGTAATCATCATTTAGGGTAGATCTTAAAGCATGTAGGGCTTTTGTATTAGCCTCAAAATTCTTACCATCTAAACAATATGCATTATTAGTAGTGGCAAGATAAACATGATAACCTAGGGCTTTGAGGTACAAGGACATCTTCACCTTCCATATATGGATGTTAACAATGTCAAACATGGGTGGTGACATGAAGTCCATGGTGTGTGTACAAAAATATTGTGATTAGCCTAAAAATGAGGATCTTTTATTCTAGGTTGTTAGACAAATCAGAGTACCAAGCTCTTATACCAATTGTAAGGTTTACCTAGAGGGGGGGTGAATAGGTGAAGGCTAATCTAATGGTCACTTAATGCTAAATGATGCAAATAATACGGAAGCTAAAAACAATTATGAACAAATAAAATCTTTTTACACTAAACACCACGTTTAACACAAGAGTGTTGCCAAATTTCCAGTGAAGGGCTCTGAACAAACTCCTCTAGATTCCCCTTGAATGGGTTGAGGTGCCGCATTGGCTCTCTTGGTTGAAAACTAGTGTTAGCAAACAATCCTAAGCAAGTATATCAATGAGCGCACAATATATCAAGCATGTATATGTAAAGACAATAATTGAATGCAAGATATAAACAAGAGACAAAGAGAGAGAGAGAGAGAGCAATCGCAAACACAAAGGGTTTGTTTCGAGCTTCGAGCACACTTGCTCTACATCCCCACCTTCGACACACGAAGGATTTTCACTATGCAAGATCCCAATGGATCTCTCCTCGGTGCCGCAACACTTACAATCCCTCGGACTCTCTAGTCCCATACACACCGCAAGCCCACCGGCTCGCCGAGGCCGCACCTCAAACAATGAGTTCGCACCCGAACCCGAAACAACGAGTCCACACTTGGACCCTAAACAATGCGAACACAACCGTCCGCTTCCTCAAATGAACAAAGTAGAACTTTGGTGATCACAACTCTTGATCACCTAAAATCCTCTAACAATAACACTCCCTATAGGGTAGATAGATCAATGGATGCTCAAGTGTTTGTGTGAGAAAACAAGGAAAGAATCTTTAGTGAAAAACTCAAGAAATTTCTTTTAAACACTCTTGATAAACTCTCCTTTTAATTGAAAATATTTGCTCTAATTTTGTGGAGAAAAACCTCTGGAATGAATGGGAAAAACTGGCTCTAAGAGTCTCCAAAATCTTCTGCCAAAATAGTCCACAAACCCCCAAATATATAGGCTGTCAAAAACTAGCCGTTGGGGCTTTGTCAGAACTGCCGGTCGACTGGTGCGGTCGACCGCCAACGGTCAGATTTCTGACCGTTGGAGCCACGGTCGACCGCCACGGTCGACCGACCCACTGGAGCTGAGAGTCCAACTCTCTGTCGATCGACCCGTGCGGTCGGCCGAACTTTCCAGAGAGCTCTGCTCTCTGGAGCGGTCGACCGGCACGGTCGGCCGTCCTCCAGTACACAAAGGCGTGCACGTTTGTGCACGTCGGTCGACCGGTCCGGTCGGCCGACTTCAGGATTAGTCGACTATATAGGGAGCAAGTTGACTTATCTGAAGCCTGAAACAGTTTTCTAGGATTAAAAAGTTAGTCTTTTTGGCTCAAATAAAATCCCATAAAATACTTAAAAATGTACAAAAATAGTTTAACCAATATACTTTGATAAACAAACATGCTTGCACAAAATCAAGGCATGTTATAAAAGATTGGACTATTTTTGTAAGTTGGAAATATTTGGCTCATGATAAAAACTGTATTTTTCTAAAACAATATTTTTCCAAAAACATGTTTTTCATCAAATACAAAAACAAGATATACTTTTAAAGCATAGTGTGTATGGATATGATCCACTACACAAATAAGATGAAATATCTAAGTTTTTGACATTAAGCTCTAAACTAGATTTTGGATAAAAGATATGTATATAAGAAAATACCAAAATCCAAATAAGTATTTTTCCAAAAAGAAAAAATCTTTTCTAAACCAAAAAATCTTTTATGAAAACAATTCTAAATCAAGAGAGTGTGTGTGTATGTACTTGAGCAATCCACCAACTATCTATCCTTTACATTTTTAACTAAAACAAAAATAAACTCTTATACCTAGACACAAGTCTTCATCTTCTTGAAGTCTTCTCTTGAAGGCTTCTCATCTTCTTGACTTGGTCCAAGCTTGATCCAAAAGCTCCTTGGATCATACCGTGCTAGCTCCAAATCTTGACATTTAAATCTTTTGTTGAAGCTCCACACCTACTAAGATCTTGATCATAAATCTGTCACTAATTAAACACAAGACCATTAGTAAACATAACTACATGAGTTAATCATCATCAAAACTAGAGTGATGGGCCTTTGGGCCAACATAGCCATCACTAGTCCTTGGTTCAAGAGCGTTTCAAAGCATAACACATATGATAACTTTCACATCCAAACTCAACATAACAAGTTCAAGTTACACTTAAACCATCAAAACTAAACAAGAGTAAGCATGAAATATAGTAATATTAGCTTGTTAGAGAGTTAGGATGTTAGAGTGTTAGATCCATCATCATAAGACATCAATGGCTCTTGCAAGAGCAAGGCCAAGTAGAGGATATTAGACTCATGTTGATTATCAAGTAAGAAGTTAGTAAGTTCGTGATTAGTAGTTAATTGCCATGAGAGAAAATTAGCTAAAATGTAAAAGGAGTTAGATAGAAAACAAAGAGAGGTAAAGAGAAAACCTTTCATAGCTTGTCACCTTCTATTACAAGCATTCTTACTTTTCACTCATGTATAACTCTCTCTCCTATTACAAGATCTAAAAGAAATAGAAAATACAAAGAGGAGGAAGAAGAAGAGCTAAACTAAACTATCCTAAACTACAACGTGGAAACAAAACTACACTACTCTCTGTATATCCTTTCATCTTCAGAACCCAAGAGGGGTATTTATAGACACCAAGAGAAAGGGGGCCAGGGGGACAATCTGTAACGCCCCGATTCCACGAATACGGGGACGTCACTGCGACGTATATACGTAGGTCAGAAAATGCCCCACACGTATATACGCTAAGCGAAAAGTACAATAAGAAACAGAGTACACGACAAAGCGTGGTATCAATACATATGCCAACACAAGAAGTACACATACAAAGTTATCACAGGATATTATAAAGTATTACACATTACATGTGTATTACATCATAACCAAGTCCAAAAGAAATATATACAAATATGTATACAAAAAGCTCACAAGTAGAAAGGAGATCTCGTGAGTCAAAAGGTAAGTCTGGCACGAAGGGACTGGAACTAGTCCGCCTGCTCACTAAAGTAAGCTTGGTCCTCTGTGGATGGCTCCACTTCGTTCCAAGCTTCGGAATCTGAATGTGCAAATCCAAGGAGTCAAGACATATAACAATAAACAAACTATAGCCAAGTGGCTAGGGGACATGAATAAGGAAAGATGAAACAATTATAAGGAATATCAACTAACAAGTATGAAAAGCATGAGGAGATAAAATCCTAAATACAATAAATCTACAGTTGACGTCTTATTATTATTACTTGTCTTACTGTGATATCTAGCTATGTGGCCCAGCGTCCCAGAGCACATAGATCCATATCCTAGTAAAGCAAGGTTGTTATTGGAAATCAGCGGTTGTATCGACGAACTATGTTTACAGTGGACCCCGTACATGCCCGGGATAACGGTCCAGGATTGTTCCGTTGCTTGGTGACGGAAGCCAGCCGCTAGGCTAAACAGGAGGGACTTATGTATGCCCTTAACATGATGGTACCAGTAATAGAGGGAGCAAGCACTCCCCTCGGTCCCCTGGAGGCCCACAGGTCAGACCGGAACATGAGTTGCACAACATTCCTAAAAGCCACTGTAAACACGAACACATATCGATATCCGCATGTTTTCCCCCGACCCATATGTAAGTTAGTCCATTTTATGCAAAAGTCAAGTGTATCATGCCTGGTTCAAGTGATGGCATGATAAGTGGTGATATTCACATTTTAACAAGTTATGGAGCGATGATATGTAATAATAAGTCATGAAGTAATATGAGATAATGTCTATCAAGTAACATGTCATGTAGTACCAGTTAAGAAGCATGAACAAGAATAATATGCCACACATGTATCAATGATAAGATCCAACCCCAGAAAAGAAATCAACTAAGTCAAATAGTCAGAATTAGTCGACTATGTGGAAGGATTAGTCGACTAATAGGGGTCTTAAGTCGACTAATGATCTGGATGAGTCGACTAAAACTGGATTCCAGAGAGTTGGAATTCTGTTTCAGGAAAGTTAGTCGACTAGGGTTGTAAGGGTAGTCGACTAACAGGGAACTACTAGTCGACTAACGGATACTTAAGTCGACTAAGTCTGTGATACAGAGAGTTGATGTTTTATTTCAAGAAAACAGGAGTCGACTAGGGAGGAATGGGTAGTCGACTAGGGGTCCTAAGTCGACTAATATTTTGGATGAGTCGACTGGAACCGAGAGTTGGTGTTTTCTGGTCCAGGGAAAGATTAGTCGACTAGGTTAAAAATATAGTCGACTAGGGGGGTCTAGTCGACTGGTAATATGGCTTAGTCGACTAAAACTGTGAAATCAGAAAAGGTTAAGTTTCAACTAAGGTGGGTTAGTCGACTGGTCCCTAGGTTAAGTCGACTAATCGTGGGGAAAAACAGTAACAGAACAGATTTTCTGGTGGTGGTGTTTGATGGTTAAAAAATGTGATTTTGATGTCATATGTGTACAATATATGAAGGCACAATTTCAATAGGAATTTATCAAGTCTTGCTGAGTAAAAATACTCACTTCGAACGGTTGTGTGAAGCTTTACACGTTCGAAAAGATCGAGGTCGACGAAAAGCACCAAAGTGATCCTCGACGATATTGCGGACGATCCCAATCCAACGAAGTGGTGGTTGCTTGGGATGGAGATGAAGACCTAGATGTTGCTTTGGAGTTAGGGTTTGAGTTGGAGATGGAGAAGGATTTTGTAAAGGTTGATTTCTTGGGAAAGTGAAGAAAGAAATAAAAATGTAAAGGATTTGTTTAAATAGGGTTTGATTTTTGTAAAGGAGATGCAATTAAAGAAATTGAGAGGGGTTTTGTGTAAAAAGGGGAAGATGAGGTGTCTCCCTTGGCCAATGGTGGCCGGCCATGGAAGAGAGAGAAAAAGAGAGGCATTAATGGGGATATTTTGGAGGAGAAGATATTTTGGAAGAGATATTTTATTTTATTTTTTTTTTTGGAATTTGGTGGAAGGAAAAGAAGGAAAGAAAAGGAAAAGGAAAAAGAAAAGAAATTATATAATGAAGATATTTTCTTGATCTCCAAAATGAAAATATCGGAAACACAGGTTCCAGGGTTTAAGTCTAAGATACGGAAAACATTTCGGAAAATACCGAAATCGTCCGAAATTCAAGTATCTCGGAACGACTCATAAATTTCACCAAAAATCAATAATAATATATGAAGACTAATAGTGAAATCCTTTTTAAGAAATACTTTATAGTTTTAAAACTAAAAATCCCGGAATCAGTTAACTACCGACTCCGTTGGAATTTTCATAAATTCATAAAATTCTCAGAAAAAGTATTTAAGTAGGGAATATGATTCTAAGAAATAAAGTCTAAAGGACCATCTAGAAATTCCTAACTGTTTGAGAATTAAAAATTCGGGAATCGATCAGTGACACTGGTCGACACCGGTTTTGAAGAAATTCATTTTAATTCAGGAAAAATCCAGAAAATCATATAAAATCTAATATATTAGAAAATGATATTTGAAATTGAAATCGGTCAAATACAGGAAGTAAATCGAAAAATACGATCGAAAGGCTGAATACGCAACTAAGTACGTATTCTGGAAACGGGGTATTACAATCCATCCACCTTACAAAAATTTCGTCCTCGAAATTTCATAAGGTGAAAGGTAACAGGAAAAGTAACAGATAGAGAAGGATAAGATGGAAGATAACGGTTGAGAAGAATAGAAGGAAGGAGTCTTACCAATCAAGATGCGAAGAGTTGAGGATAGCGCTCTCGGATAACGTCCTCTCGTTCCCAAGTGGCCTCTCCTGGCGCATGCCGGTTCCAAGACACCAACACTAATGGTATAGCCTTATTCTTCAGTGTCTTCACACTTCTATCTAGAATGGCCATCGGCTGCTCCTGATATGATAAATCTGGCTGCAGTTCCAGTTCGGAATGATCCAAAATATGACTATCATCCTTGACATACTTCCTCAACTGAGATACGTGGAAAACATTGTGCACTCCGTCCAAAGATGGAGGTAAGGCCAATCTGTAAGACACATCTCCCACTCGCTCCAAAATCTCGAATGGGCCGATATATCTCGGACTCAGCTTTCCACGAATACCGAACCGGATCACTCCTCTGGTAGGTGATATCCTCAAGAACACATGATCTCCTGCCTGGAACTCCAATGGCCTTCTCTGTGAATCTGCCCAACTCTTCTGCCGACTCTGAGCTGCCCTGAGATGATCTCTGATGACTCTGACTTTCTCTGTTGTCTGAATCAGAATCTCTGGCCCCAAAAGTCTCCTCTCACCGACTTCATCCCAACAAATCGGTGACCTACACTTCCTTCCATACAATGCCTCAAAAGGTGCCATCTTGATACTTGCCTGATAGCTGTTGTTATAAGAAAACTCAGCCAAGTGAAGATGATCTTCCCAGGAACCCTTGAACTCAATCATGCAGGCCCTTAGCATATCTTCAAGGATCTGGATAGTCCTCTCAGATTGCCCGTCTGTCTGAGGATGATATGATGTACTGAATTTCAGACGGGTTCCCAAACTTTCTTGGAGACTCTCCCAGAAATGGGATCTGAATCTGGTGTCTCTATCTGAAACAATACTGACTGGAACTCCATGCAGACGAACTATTTCCTTCATGTACTTGTCTGCCAAGACCTCCGTTGACTGTCCCACCCTGAATGGTATAAAGTGAGCTGACTTGGTGAGACGGTCAATGATTACCCACACAGCATTATTACCTTTAGGACTTCGAGGTAATGTCGTGACAAAATCCATGGTGATGTGCTCCCACTTCCATTCGGGTATCGGCAAAGGATGTAGAAGTCCAGCTGACCTCTGATGCTCTATCTTTATCTGCTGGCACACCAGGCATTTGGCTACAAACTGAGCTATCTCCCTCTTCATAGCATTCCACCAAAACTGCTTCTTCAAGTCCTGATACATCTTGTTTCCCCCTGGGTGGATGGAATATGCTGAACTGTGTGCTTCTGCCAAAATCTTCTGTCTAACTTCTCCTTGGGGAACACAAAGTCTGCTACCAAAATATAATGCACCATCTGGATGAATACAGATATCAGTTCTCAATCCCGCCTCTACCTGAGCTCGGAATGTCTGTAATCTGGGATCTTCCTTCTGAGCTTCCCTGATCTCATCAATCAATGCTGACTGAATTTGCAAAGTCATGAACTGTCCTGCCTTCTCAGTCCTTCGAACTAACATCAAGTCCAATCTGATGAAGTCTTGAATCAACTCCTTCTGCTGAGTAAGCTGGACAAGCACTCTATTCTCTGGCATCCTGCTCAGTGCATCTGGAACTGTATTGACCTTGCCTGGATGATATTGCAAGTCAATATCATAGTCCGCCATCAATTCAAGCCATCTCCTCTGCCTCATATTCAACTCTGTCTGTGAGA
Source organism: Agave tequilana (assembly GCA_038442645.1). Classification (NCBI taxonomy): domain Eukaryota; kingdom Viridiplantae; phylum Streptophyta; class Magnoliopsida; order Asparagales; family Asparagaceae; genus Agave; species Agave tequilana. Next base: position 24,612 of record JAVJIF010014633.1, on the reverse strand, counting down.
AAATATACTTGAGGCTCTTGTGATCTGTATATATCAACACCTTATCTCCCAGAAGATAATGCCTCCAAATCTTCAAGGCAAAGATAACAGCTGCTAGCTCCAAGTCATGAGTTGGGTAATTCCGCTCATGAGTCTTCAGTTGCCTAGATGCATAAGCTATAACATGATCATGTTGCATAAGTACACATCCCAGGCCTTTTCCTCATGCATCACTGAATATGACCATCCCTCCTCTCCCTGAGGGAGTCTTCAAGATTGGAGCTGAAATGAGCCTCTGCTTCAATTGCTCAAATGCTGCGGTACACTCCTCTGTCCAAATGTACCTTTCCCCTTTCCGGGTGAGCTTAGTCAATGGAGCTGCAATCCTAGAGAAATCCTGGACAAAGCGTCTGTAATATCCGGCTAGTCCAAGAAAACTCTTAATCTCAGTCACCGTCCTCGGAATTGGCCAATCTCTCACTGCCTGGATTTTGCTGGGATCAACTGAAATTCCTTCTGCTGAAACCATGTGTCCAAGGAAGGCTATGCTGTCCAACCAGAACTCACACTTGCTCCTCTTGGCATGAAGCTGCTCCTGCTGGAGAGTCTGCAACACAATCCTCAAGTGTTCTGCATGCTCCCTGCTGTTCTTTGAATAGATCAGGATATCATCTATGAAAATAACAACGAACTGATCCAGATAGGGCGAGAACACTCGGTTCATCAAATCCATGAAAACTGAAGGGGCATTGGTGACTCCGAAAGGCATAACTAGAAACTCATAGTGGCCATAACGGGTCCTGAATGCCGTCTTCGGAATATCTTCCTTCTTCACCCTTAGCTGATGGTAACCCGACTGTAAATCCAATTTAGAGAATACACGGGCTCCATGAAGCTGATCAAACAGATCATCAATCCTGGGTAAGGGATACTTGTTCTTGATGGTAACTTTGTTCAATTCCCTATAATCAATACAAAGCCTCTTACCACCATCCTTCTTGTTCGCCAACAGTACTGGAGCCCCCATGGTGAAGTACTTGGCCTAATCAATCCCCTGTCTGAGTATTCCTGCAGTTGCTTCTTCAGAATTTCTAACTCCGTCGGTGCCATCCTGTACGGAGCCTTAGATATAGGAGCTGCTCCTGGAACTGTGTCAATGGAGAACTCAATCATCCTTTCCGGTGGCAGTCCTGAAATCTCAGCAAACACCTCTGGGAATTCATCCCACACCGGTACCTTCTGCTTCTGAACCTCCGAAGTAGTCATCCGAGTCTTTCCCTTGGTAGACTTCACCTCTCCACTAAATTGGAACTCCGGTTGAAGAGGGATCCTGAAATTAATCTTCTTCTCCCTACAATCAATCACTGCATAGTACTGACTGAGCCAGGTCATGCCTAAGATTACGTCGTACCCTTTGGTGTCTAGTACGAGCATATCTATGGCCAAGGTCTTATCACAAAGTTCTACTGGACAATCAGTACAAACTCTAGAAGATATGACTACCCCATTCCCTGTACTAATCTCCCATTTGTGGTCTAAAGATTAACAGGTATAGAATGCAAAGCCACAAAATGGTCTGAGATATAACAGTGGGATGCTCCTGAATCGAAGAGAGCGAGAACAGGTTTTGAATAAACTCTGATGTTACCTGTTATCACTTCCTCTGAAGCCTCAGCCTCTTCTGCAGTCAGATTGTAAGCCTGACCTCTACCACGCCCTGCTGCAGTCCTGGCTCCTCCCTGGACTGGGTGAACAACATGCTGTGGAGGAAGGGGAAGAGCTCTCCTCATCACTGGTCCCTGATTCCTCTGCCCAAGTGGCCCTGGTAGCACTCTCTGTCCATTGGGTCCTGGAAGTGCTGGCAAAGTCTGGTTGGCTATCCCCAATCTCCTGTGTGGACAAGCCTCTATAGAATGATCTCGTGATCCACACACCAAACACAACCCATTTGCCCTCCGGCAATTCTGACGAATGTGGCCCGGCTTCTGACAATAGCTACAGAAAGTAAATGGTTGGGCCGTCTGGTAAGGAGCTGGTCTGAATGGTTGTCTCTGAACCTTCGCTGCTCTGTATGGGCCTCCTCTTCCCATGGGTGCAAACGGCCTCTTCATGGCCTGGTTCCTCATCTGGTCAACTTTCTTCTTCTCAAGCCCACGCTCCACCTCTCGAGCTATGGTGAGAACCTCAGAATAAGTCTTCAGTTGCTGGGCATCAAGAAGACCTGTATGTCCATCTGCAGGCCCTGCTGGAATCTGCTTGCTCGCTTCTCCTCATCCGTTACCATGTACGGAGCAAAGCGGCTGAGTCTGAGAAATTCCGCGGCATACTCATCCACGGACTTGTTCCACTGCTGGAGTCTGATAAACTGCTCTTCCATATCTTTCTGAGCAGTAGCAGGGAAGAATCTGTTGTAGAAACTCTTGGAGAACGTGTCCCAGGTGACAGGCTTCTCCAGTCTGGCCTCTTCAGCAAGCCACCAAGTTCTAGCAACATCTTTCAACTGAATCTTGGCGACCTCAACTTGGTTCTCCTTTGGTACCCTGGCTGCATTCAGCAGATCTGTGGTATCCGTCAACCATTGTTCAGCATCCAAAGGTTTCTCGCCTCCCGTGAAGATAGCTGGTTGCAGCCGTCTGAAGTCCGATACATTTCCCGGCCTCTGTTCCTTCGGTGCTGCCAATTCTTGCCTGAGGAGTTCAGTCTGTTGCTGCTGGTTTTCCATCATGGTCTGAATGACCCTCAAAATATCCACATTCTCCCCTGTGGGTCCATTCGATGCTTGCCCCGAGTGGTTACGGCCCGTCCTTCGCTCCATACCGAGTTAGGAATGGAAAACTGGAATTTGAAAACAATTGGAAGGAGTTTAGGATATAAGGGAATGAATCAAGGAAGGAATCAAGAAGGACTTAATAACTTTGTATATTGTAGTTGGCATTAGCAAATTATTAAAATTTGCCGCTCGATTGTACTTCAGGTGTGAGAGCCTAGGCTCTGATACCAACCTGTAACGCCCCGATTCCACGAATACGGGGACGTCACTGCGACGTATATACGTAGGTCAGAAAATGCCCCACACGTATATACGCTAAGCAAAAAGTACAACAAGAAACAGAGTACACGACAAAGCGTGGTATCAATACATATGCCAACACAAGAAGTACACATACAAAGTTATCACAGGATATTATAAAGTATTACACATTACATGTGTATTACATCATAACCAAGTCCAAAAGAAATATATACAAATATGTATACAAAAAGCTCACAAGTAGAAAGGAGATCTCGTGAGTCAAAAGGTAAGTCTGGCACGAAGGGACTGGAACTAGTCCGCCTGCTCACTAAAGTAAGCTTGGTCCTCTATGGATGGCTCCACTTCGTTCCAAGCTTCGGAATCTGAATGTGCAAATCCAAGGAGTCAAGACATATAACAATAAACAAACTATAGCCAAGTGGCTAGGGGACATGAATAAGGAAAGATGAAACAATTATAAGGAATATCAACTAACAAGTATGAAAGCATGAGGAGATAAAATCCTAAATACAATAAATCTACAGTTGACGTCTTATTATTATTACTTGTCTTACTGTGATATCTAGCTATGTGGCCCAGCGTCCCAGAGCACATAGATCCATATCCTAGTAAAGCAAAGTTGTTATTGGAAATCAGCGGTTGTATCGACGAACTATGTTTACAGTGGACCCCGTACATGCCCGGGATAACGGTCCAGGATTGTTCCGTTGCTTGGTGACGGAAGCCAGCCGCTAGGCTAAACAGAGGGACTTATGTATGCCCTTAACATGATGGTACTAGTAATAGAGGGAGCAAGCACTCCCCTCGGTCCCCTGGAGGCCCACAGGTCAGACCGGAACATGAGTTGCACAACATTCCTAAAAGCCACTGTAAACACGAACACATATCGATATCCGCATGTTTTCCCCCGACCCATATGTAAGTTAGTCCATTTTATGCAAAAGTCAAGTGTATCATGCCTGGTTCAAGTGATGGCATGATAAGTGGTGATATTCACATTTTAACAAGTTATGGAGCGATGATATGTAATAATAAGTCATGAAGTAATATGAGATAATGTCTATCAAGTAACATGTCATGTAGTACCAGTTAAGAAGCATGAACAAGAATAATATGCCACACATGTATCAATGATAAGATCCAACCCAGAAAAGAAATCAACTAAGTCAAATAGTCAGAATTAGTCGACTATGTGGAAGGATTAGTCGACTAATAGGGGTCTTAAGTCGACTAATGATCTGGATGAGTCGACTAAAACTGGATTCCAGAGAGTTGGAATTCTGTTTCAGGAAAGTTAGTCGACTAGGGTTGTAAGGGTAGTCGACTAACAGGGAACTACTAGTCGACTAACGGATACTTAAGTCGACTAAGTCTGTGATACAGAGAGTTGATGTTTTATTTCAAGAAAACAGGAGTCGACTAGGGAGGAATGGGTAGTCGACTAGGGGTCCTAAGTCGACTAATATTTTGGATGAGTCGACTAGAACTGAGAGTTGGTGTTTTCTGGTCCAGGGAAAGATTAGTCGACTAGGTTAAAAATATAGTCGACTAGGGGGGTCTAGTCGACTGGTAATATGGCTTAGTCGACTAAAACTGTGAAATCAGAAAAGGTTAAGTTTCAACTAAGGTGGGTTAGTCGACTGGTCCCTAGGTTAAGTCGACTAATCGTGGGGAAAAACAGTAACAGAACAGATTTTCTGGTGGTGGTGTTTGATGGTTAAAAAATGTGATTTTGATGTCATATGTGTACAATATATGAAGGCACAATTTCAATAGGAATTTATCAAGTCTTGCTGAGTAAAAATACTCACTTCGAACGGTTGTGTGAAGCTTTACACGTTCGAAAAGATCGAGGTCGACGAAAAGCACCAAAGTGATCCTCGACGATATTGCGGACGATCCCAATCCAACGAAGTGGTGGTTGCTTGGGATGGAGATGAAGACCTAGATGTTGCTTTGGAGTTAGGGTTTGAGTTGGAGATGGAGAAGGATTTTGTAAAGGTTGATTTCTTGGGAAAGTGAAGAAAGAAATAAAAATGTAAAGGATTTGTTTAAATAGGGTTTGATTTTTGTAAAGGAGATGCAATTAAAGAAATTGAGAGGGGTTTTGTGTAAAAAGGGGAAGATGAGGTGTCTCCCTTGGCCAATGGTGGCCGGCCATGGAAGCGAGAGAAAAAGAGAGGCATTAATGGGGATATTTTGGAGGAGAAGATATTTTGGAAGAGATATTTTATTTTTTTTTTTTTGGAATTTGGTGGAAGGAAAAGAAGGAAAGAAAAAGGAAAAGGAAAAAGAAAAGAAATTATATAATGAAGATATTTCTTGATCTCCAAAAATGAAAATATCGGAAACACAGGTTCCAGGGTTTAAGTCTAATATACGGAAAACATTTCGGAAAATACCGAAATCGTCCGAAATTCAAGTATCTCGGAACGACTCATAAATTTCACCAAAAATCAATAATAATATATGAAGACTAATAGTGAAATCCTTTTTAATAAATACTTTATAGTTTTAAAACTAAAAATCCCGGAATCAGTTAACTACCGACTCCGTTGGAATTTTCATAAATTCATAAAATTCTCAGAAAAAGTATTTAAGTAGGGAATATGATTCTAAGAAATAAAGTCTAAAGGACCATCTAGAAATTCCTAACTGTTTGAGAATTAAAAATTCGGGAATCGATCAGTGACACTGGTCGACACCGGTTTTGAAGAAATTCATTTTAATTCAGGAAAAATCCAGAAAATCATATAAAATCTAATATATTAGAAAATGATATTTGAAATTGAAATCGGTCAAATACAGGAAGTAAATCGAAAAATACGATCGAAAGGCTGAATACGCAACTAAGTACGTATTCTGGAAACGGGGTATTACACAATCCCTGGCCCAAAGCACGGGCGCGGCTATACTAGAGCGGCGCGCGCAGCGCCGCCTGCTACGCGCAGATCGTTTGCTCCCCTGTCGGCTACATGTTCCGGTTTCTGGTTTGGGCCCCTGGTTTTTGACGAAACTGCTCTCCAATGTCAATGGCTATATTATAGGCCTTTAATCACCCATTAAATGGTGATTTAGGGTCTTCTTCTTCATTGCACATATGAACTAGAAACATGCAAGAGAGGTATTATTAGCAGAATTTTATATTAAATAAATGTGAAGATATGGTATGAAATATGCAGTTTAAGAGACTAATCACACCCCCACACTTATCTTTTGCTCGTTCCAAGCAAAACAAAAAACTAAGAAAATTATCACACCACTTTTGCAGGTGACGCGATTGCACTGAGCATGTACAACAAGCCGTTAAACCTCTAGGTTTCCCCTAGAGGAGGAGTTTTGTCTTCTGAGGGTTTTCAGCGGATTACACCCACAAAATCCATAACAAAAGAAATCAAATGTCAATATTTTAACAACGCATTTTGAAATAGAGAAAAGTGTTGAGTATTTTTGTGAAAATATAAGTGATCCAAGGTCAGAGGTTAACCAGAAATTATTCTTCCTTAAACTAAGTCAAAATGCAAAATCTTGTTATAAATTAAATGTAAAAATTTAAAATTGAATCAATTCTTTGATCTTTCATAAAACTCTTAGAAAAATATACACTTTGTGTACTGTGAAGATTTTTGGAATATCGACTCAAACATTCATGCCATTTATTTAAATTTTTTTCTTTTTTCCTTTTTTTTGTTCCCTTAGTTTTTTTAGGCTTTCTAGCTTACCCAGGTAGTGAGGCTTTAGCTGGTGACTCCCAAAATAGATAGTTTTAGGGCACCAGATGAGAAAACATCCCTGGGACTTAAGGACCCGAGTAAACAAGGCCACAAAATTAAAGAAGATTATTATTTTTCCACCGTTTTAGGTCTGAATAATCATACTTCATGAGGCATAATTACTCAACTTCTATAAGTTATTTTATCATCATTTTTATATATTTTTATAGCATTTTTTCTATGGCATTTTCAGTTTTTTGTTTCAATCCCAAAAAATTGTGTAAGTGTGAAGTGCAAAATCTAAGGCAAAAAAAATTCAAGATCAAATTATCTTTTCAATCTTACTTCCTTATCCTAAAATTTAAACAAGATCTATAATTTTGACTAGGTTTAAAAATTCATAATTTTAGGGCTTCCTAATTCCTAAGATAATCTTAATCTTCTTAAAAATAAATCAAAACTAATTCTCTTACTTCAAAAAGTTCTGTAAAAGGAAAATAAAAGAATTTCTATACAAAAGAAAAATTTTAAAAATTTCCCAAAAAGAAGTGTAAAAGAAAGAAAATGTAAAACTACTATGTTAATAAACCTTCCCCCGCACTTATCTCATGCATTATCCTTAATGCATCGTGAATCTGTATATACATGAAACAAATGGAGAGGGAAGGAAAATTACCTCATGATGGTGGCTCCGATGGAGAATGCATCGTGAATGTGTATATACATGAAACAAATGGAGAGGGAAGGAAAATTACCTCGTGATGGTAGCTTAGATGGAGGTCTGACTGGGCCAAGCGTTACTACCCAATCAAGATATCGTGGATCTTGCAAAAACCTACGAATGACCTCTCTAATATGATCCAGTAAAATATTAGAGAACTATATGATCTTATTGGAAAAATTAGCCCCATCCAATTTCCAATTTTCAAAAATAATTAATGAATCATTTTGTTCAACATCCTTGTCCAGCAATGAAGTGTGATTTTGGGAGATGATGGATTTGGACTCAAATGGAACAAGAACAAAAACCGATACCCACTCGGGAATTTGACTCATATCAAGTCGAGATTCAATAGTGAGAGTCAAAATTGGTTCAAAAATAGGGTCAAAATCAAAGAATTGATGTTCACACACTTCCCCATCAATGAAGTGTGATCATAAGATATTGGTGATTCAATTTCACGGTGTACTGGTACAAGATTCAATATTAGACTCTGGAATAGAGAAAAATCTGGTAAAGATACCAGAGTCATTACTAAATCAAAGAGTGAAATGGAGTCACCAACTTGAGGTTCAGATTACTTTCAAGCTCAAGTTCAATTTTGGAAAAAAGATAACTTGCTAAGATGTCAAGGTGGTTCTCAAAATCTTGGGCAAGTTCAAAAGGATGTAAGGAAATTGAATCTTGATTTTCATCCACGAAAGGAATGTGAATGGGTGAAATTATCGATTCAAGTTCAGAAATTATGGGAATCAAAACTGGCTCAAAATTATTATTTAGTTTAGGTAACACTACAGGAGTCGATATTGATTCGAAGATTGGACTCGAATTGTTAACTTTTAAGCTCAGGTTCACATTCATCTTCAAGTTAAATTTCAGGAATTAGATAACTTGTCAAAATATCAAGAATTTGATGTTGGTCAAGTTCAGGTTAGTATGATGAATTGAAGCTGGATTTCCAAAATGACACGATTCTTGAGTCATATGAACATCTGATGGACATGGGAACTTATTCATATTTTGTATTATTCGCTTGGTCTCTTGCACGAATTCTATAGTTTATTCCTACAATGATTTTTCTTTGATTGGTTCTGGAAAAGAACTATATGAATTTTGAAAATTTTGTGGACACGATGAGGCCATCATGTTTTCAAATTAATTTTTGGGCCTCTATCACTTCTTCAAAGTTCTTTGCAATGATGATTTTTCTTTAATTGGTGGTTCAGGAAAAGGAGGATATGAAGCAGAATTGGGGAATGAATATTATGAAAATTGTGGACAATGTGGTTGAAAATTTAAGTCGGGAGCGGTGAATCTCCATTGACTCTTGAAGAGTTGAAATTATTTTAAAAATTGTGATCAAAAGATTGGAGGTATGGGTCATATTGAGTCGAATCATCCCAATTCGACATATATGGTTAGTTCATGTTGTACATAGCCGGTTGGAGTTATCCGAGTCAAATGAGGTCGGGGTGAGATATGGATTTATATTATGATTGAAAGAATTATTGTTGTTAAAATCCATTTCACAATATACAAAGAATAAAACAAACAAACAAATGAACAAACAAACTAAGATAAAGAAAAAGAAAACAAGCCTATGCTAGGGTTGACTTAGACCTAGACGTCTCCTAACTGGTTAGACTGTCCACCGGGGGAACATTGTCAGAATCTGACCACAAGTTAATCGGCCAGGTAGGGGCAAGATTAATGGGAGATATTCGTGCCAGATTAACGGGCCAAGTTATGCCAAACCACTGTTCTTAGAGGTTTTGCCTCTTAATCCCTAACCTTAAACACCGATTTCACAAGAGTCAAACTCTAACAACTTCCTCCTTAGGTCAATCTCCTAAATGAGTCTGAGATGTCCCTAGGGGCGAACATCTAGCGAATTTTATTAAGGCTTGGGTTGTGTGAGTGGGGAGGTGATTTTTGGATTAAGGGAGGGTAACGATTTTCCCACCTCATGTTGTATTGGGTGTTGCCCTTAAGTTTAATTCGTGCAAGTGTGCAATATGGATAAGAATGAACACATAAAGAGAGTAAATCACCCACGTGTTTGTCCTAACTATATGCAATGCAATATGTATACCTCCGTCAAGATCACAACAATAGAAGAATAGAATATAGTATATTGGAATGAAAATTGACACGTGCTTAGATGCAAATGTCTAACCATTTTAAAGCATCCAATTTCTGTATTTTAGTTCTTAAAATTAATACAGTGCACAGCTGATATAAACAAAAAGCAGAATATAATGATATACAAGAATTTACCCAACCACACAAAAGCGAGTGTGGACTTCTGCAATGCTAAAGAATTTGACCTGCACACCAAAAAACAAAAAATTTTTAAGTTAACAAAAACATGAAATCAAATTGTTCCCATCATGGCAACGACGCCAAAATATGATCCGGGGAAAACCGTGCACGAAATGTGTATGTTTTGAAATCAATAGTTAAGTTTGTGTGCTTTGGTTTCCTCGATACTTCCGTTATAGCATAGAGGCTAAAACGAGTCGAATCCACAAGGATGGGAGGCGATAGAAGCTTACACGATATGTTCACGTGTATTCTAAAAGTTCTTCAATGTTTTAAAGAATGAAAAGAAAAGAAACAAAGAATGAAAAGAGAAGAGTACGGTGAAACACAAAGAAGTGAGAAACATGGAAAAGAATATATTTTTGATTTTTGGATAGTATTTCTAAAACAAAGTAAAAAAGAAAGAAAATTCATGGCTACTAACTACTAATGGCTCCACTAACCATGCTAACCTCTTAGTGATAGTTGCTTCACATGTATTCTTGGCCATCACTAGTTCTTAATTCAAGAGCGTTTCACAGAATAATCCATATGATAACTTTCACATCCAAACTTATTATAACAAGTTCAAACTATACTTAAACTATTAAAACTAAATAAGAGTAAGTATGAAATAAAGTAATGTTAGCTTGTCAGAGAGTTGGATGTTAGAGTGTTTGATCTATCATCATGAGCCATCAGTGGCTCTTGCAAGAGCAAGGCCAAGTAGAGGCTATTAGATTCATGTGGATTATCAAGTAAGAAGTTAGCAAGTTAGTGGTTAGTAGTTAGTTGCCATGAAAGAAAATTAGCTAAACATGTAAAAGGAGTTAGAAAATAAAGAGAGATAAAGAGAGAACCTTTCATACATTGTCATCTTCTATTACAAGCACTCTTGCTTTCCACTTATGTATCACTCTATCTCCTATTACAAGATCTAAAATAAATGAAAAATACAAAGAGGAAGAAGAAGAAGAACTAAACTAAACTCCCTAAACTACAACATGGAAAGAAAACTACACTACTCTCTGTATATCTTTTCATCTTCAGAACCCAAAGGGGTATTTATAGACACCAAGGGAAAGGGGGCCAGGGGGACAATCCCTAGCTCAAAGCACGGGCGCAGCCGCACCCATATGGCCGCGAAAACGCCGCTTTGGCCGCGTTTTCGTGGCTATACTAGAGCCGCGCGCGCAGCGCCTCCTACTGCGCGCCGCTCATTTATCCGCCTGTCGGCTGCATATTCTGGTTTCTAATTTTGGGCCACTTGTTTGACGAAACTACTCTCCAAAGTCAATGGCTATATTATAGGCCTTTAATCACCATTAAATGATGATTTAGGGTCTTCTTCTTCATTGCACGCCATGGACCTAGAAACATACAAGAGAGGTATTATTAGCAAAATTTAATATTAAATAAATGTGAAGATGTGGTACGAAATATGCAGTTTTAGAGACTAATCAAGTATGACTCTAGAAAATTTAGTTGAGATGATGAGTCCAACATATTTTGAAATTGTTGTGCTGTTTCACAAAAGACTTCCGAACTCTTTTCTAGATTACATTTTTCTTCAATTAGATGTTCTAGAAAAGGAGTATATGGAGTTTGATGTAGGAAGGATTGTGAGTTGAGCAAATTTTGAATTTGTTATTAGGACTCAAGCATGGCTTCCATACTCCTTTCCTAATAGGATTTTTCTTCAGAGGGTAGCTCTGAAAAAAGAGTATAGTAAGCAAAATCAAGGAATGAATATTGCGAAAATTATGGACAAGGTGGTTGAAAATTTGATTCGGGGGAGGTGAATACCCATGAACTCTGTGAAGAATGAAAATTATTTTGAAAATCTTGGTTATAGGATTGGGGGTATGGGTCATATTGAGTCAGATAATCTCAGTCCGGCCTATATGGTTTGTTCATATTGTACATAGCCGGGTTGGAGTTATCCGAGTCAAATGAGGTCAGGGCGAAATATGGATTCATATTAGCATTGAAAGAATTATTGTTGAAATCTATTTCTCAATTTACAAAAAAGAAAAACAAACAAACAAATAAACAAATAAAGAAAAAGAAAAAGAAAACAAGCCTATGCTAGCGTTGACTTAGACCTAGATGGCTCCTAACTGGTTAGACTGTCTACGGGGAGTACCTTGTAGAAATCTGACCACAAGTTAATCGGCCAGGTAGGGGCAAGATTAGTGGGAGGTATCCATACTGGAGTAACGGGCCTAATTATGCCAAATCATTGTTCTTCGAGGTTTTGCCTCTCAATACTAACCTTTGACACCAATTTGATAAGAGTCAAACTCTAACAACTTTCCCCTTAGATCAATCTCTTAAATGAGTCCAAGATGTTCCTAGGGGCAACGTCTAGCAAATTTTATTTAGGCTTGGGTTGTGTGAATGAGGAGGTGAATTTTGGGCTAAGAAAGGGTAATGACTTCCTCACTTCATCTTGTATTGGTTTTGCCCTTAAATCTGATTCTTGCAAGTGTGCAATATAGAAAAAAATAAACACACCCACGTGTTTGTCCTATGCTATATGCAATGCCATATGTACATCTCGGTCTAGATCACAACAACAAAAGAATAAAATACAGTATATTGGAATGAAAAATGACCGGTGCCTAGATGCAAATGTCTAAACCATTTTAAATATCTAATAACCATATTTTAGTTCTTAAAATTATTATAGTGTACAGATAATAAACAGAAACTAGCAACAAAATATAGCAATATACAAGAATTTACCCAACCACACAGAAGCAATTGTGGACTTCTGCAATGCTAAAAATTTGACGTACACACCAAAAATAAAGAAGAAAAGTTTAAAAAAACATGAGATCAAACCCTTCCCCTCCCCGACAACGGCGCCAAAATTTGATCGGGGAAAAACCGTGCACAAAAAGTGTTGTTTTGAAATCAAAAGTTAAAACGTGTGTGCTTTAGCTTCTTCGATACTTTCGTTATAGCATAAAGACTGAACGGGTCGAATCTACAGTTCGAAAAATTATAGAAGCTTTACTGATATGTTCACATGTATATGTTAACGGTTCTTCTATTTTTAAAGAATGAAAAGAAAAGAAAACAAGGAATGAAAAGAGAATTGTACGGTAGAAACAAAGATAGAAACATTGAAAAGAAAGTATTTGTGATTTTTTATTTATTTCTAAAACAAAGTAAAAAAGGAAAAAAAATCATGACTACTAACTACTAATGGCTCCACTAATCATGTTAATCTCTTAGTGATAGTTGCCTCACATGTATCCTTGGCCATCTCTAGTCCTTGTTTCAAGAGCATTTTAAAGCATAAACATTAGATCACTTTCACATCCAACAAAAACAAGTGTAAGCTACACTTAAACTATAAAAACTAAACTAGTAAAGTAATGTTAGCTTGTTAGATAGTTAGATGTTAGAGTGTTAAAATCCATCATCATGAACTATCAATTGCTCTTGCAAGAGCAAGGCCAAGTAGAGGCTATTAGATTCATGTGGATTATCAAGTAAGGAGTTAGCAAGTTAGTAGTTGGTAGTTAGTTGCCATGAGAGAAAATTAGCTAAGCATGTAAAAAAAGTTAGAGAGAAGAAAATAATAAAGATAAAGAGAAAACCTTTCATAGATTGTCACCCTCCATTACAAAAATCCTAACTTTCATCCCATGTATCACTCTCTTCCTTATTACATGGTCTACAAAAGAAAAGAAAAACAAAAGAAATAAGAAAGAAGAACTAAACTACACAAATGGGAGAAAATCTATCCTAGAAACTCTTCTTCTCTGAAATCTTAAAATCCCACGGTATTTATAGGCCAAAAGGGGCATCACGAAAGCTGTACAAAGTCGTGCGTCAAAAATCGACTCACGACTCCATAGCATGGCCGCGAAAACATGACCGTGGCCGCGTTTCTGTAGCCATGCTATGGTCAAAGCAGCAGTGCCAAAGTCTACAGGTTATGGTTGCTCTGAATATAGGTATGGGCTGCTACTTTCTTGTTTTCTGCTCCCTACAGCAGCATAATGGGCCTCCAAAGTCAATGGCTCTATTAGGATCTAAAAATCACCAAATAAATGAGATTTTTTATCTTCTTCTTCACTCCACACCATGGACCTAGGAACACACAAGAAAACCATTATTTAGCAAAATTTTATAAAGAATAAGTGTGAAAATGTAGTATGAAATATGCAATATTGGAGACTAATCAAGAGCGTTCAGCCTATAACCACTCGGGACTAGTACGTTAAGGGGATAATCCAAATAAGGAAACTCTCATATATATATCATATGTCACAAATAGCCATGGTCCCGGAAGACTTGAAAAAAAGAACCTGAAGTGGAAATATCAGCCAATGATAGATTGGATGCATCCACTTCAAGTTAGGGCCCCAAATAAATTGGACTGACGATCTAAAACCTCCGAGTGGGAGTAAACCCAGCAGTGGAGTTGACCTCCATGTGAGAAAATTCCCACAACGAAGGTGTCTCCTAAGTGGGAGAAATCCCATAATCGAAATATGGATGCCATCTTTCGAGTAGAATGGTATTCTCGCATTGGAATATGGATGGAAGGACCCCGATAGAGAAAAACTACTAGGGTTTCATCTGTCCATAGGTTCAGGCAAGAGGAGCCTGTAGGCTAGTATTTGTGCTCTAAGTGAGGGAAATCCCATCAGCAGAATATCAAACGGGGCTCTGAGACAGAAAAATCCCAGCAACAGAGTGATATACTCTGAGTAGGGGAAATCTCATAGCGAAGGATTTCGACTTCCGTTGGATAGCCGAGAGAATGCCCGTGGGCTTGTCTGCGTTTACACTTCTAAATAGGAAAAATCCCATCAGCGGAGTATACAGACATAGTCCTTCTTGTGGAAAAATCCTATTAACGGAGAATTAACCCCGAGTTTGGGAAATCCCATCAACATAGATTTCTTGGCAACCTCCAAGTGGGGAAAATCATCATCGGGGCCTGTGGATTGGATGGTTGGCACCAGTTGGATGGACTATATTGATTGGATGTACTGCCTTTGTTTTATGTATCACATCAGTTGGATTTATCGTGTTTCTTGGATGTATCACATTGATTAGATATATCACGTTGATTAGATGTACTGCATTGGTTGGATGTATCGTGTTGGTTGGATGTACTACATTGGTAGGATGGATTGTGATTTCTAGGAGCATAAAAAACATTTTATTCATAATCCGTAATGGAATACATTGAATGGAAGAAAATGAGTTCTGTTTGTCAAGAGTTGTGTTGTCAATCGATCGCCTTGTACTGGGTGATCAAATGCAGTTCCTGAAAATGTTGAGTGTTTAGTTGTCCACAGACTACTTCGGGAGTGAGAATGTTCTCTCTGAGGAACCCTTTTGGATGAGCTCTTCTAGGTACCTTTGGAAGGCCAACAATGGACGATTTGGTGCCCTTTGTTGTCTTGGCAGGAGTAGTATTCCTCTGACCTGAGAAGTGAGAGATTGTGTTGGATTGGTCTCGGGTGTTTGACCAATGGCTGCTTTGATAGTGTTGAACATCTCGTTGATTGGGAGTTTCAGCGGAGTGGAACATTCCATCGATTTGTGATTGTAGAATCAAAGAGTTAAGAGATTTACCGTGTAGCTTCGGGCTAATCGGTCGTGTCCAAGAGGAGGAATGCGATGAAAGCTTTTCGGTGTTCTGTTTAGTAACAAAGAATTGTGCTCGTTTTTTAATTGAAGAGATAATGGAAAAAAGGGAGATGATTAAAAAAGAAATTGCAACTTTGGAGAAGGCTTTGGAAAAGGTGAATTTTTGTATAAAGTTTAAAAGTGATTTGTTGTTTTTTTAATGAAGAAGAAAATCTGGGCTCACTACTCAATGATATATTCTTCTATTAAAATCATTAGTGCCTCAACTTGATCTTAGGCAAAAACTTAAGATTACTTTTAGAAAGGTTTAAGCAAAGCACATAAGATGTTTGGAAAAAAAAATTCTTTTCTTTAAGAAATCGTCATGAATTGAATGTTAAATCATCAAGAGGTTCAAGTATAAATAAAAACAATTTCAAGAGACGTTTTTAAAAGAAGTAGAAGTTTAAAAATCCAAACCAATCCTCATGTGCCTTCAAGAACACTTTCAAAGAAGAAAGGCTTTAGTTTAGGCATTTAAATGATTCATTGGGTCTTTTTCATGAAAACCATTTAAAAAGAAGATGGATCAAGAGAGGAGTAGTAGTGAGCCCAGAAAATCGATTTAGCTACTGATGGAAGACAAAGAACAATGCAAGTAAATAACGTAAGACATACCGTAAAATGAGTGGAAGAAAATGTAGCTCGATTCTTGTATTGATGTCACTTCAATCTTCAAGTTACAAGCACTTAATTCCTCTCTCTCACAGGTATTTGTACTGAACTACAAACTACAAAACATGTACTATCTAACAAAGAGCCTAAACCTTAAAGTATAAACAAAAATTTTAATCCTAGTCTTCGCTCCTTTTTCCCCTGTTGAACATGATATTTATAGGGAAAAACCAGAGGGGCGAGGTTGTGAGAAGATTGGGGGAGCAAGCGCTCCCCCAACAGCTTGCAACAAGCCGCAGAAACAAGGCTAGGGTCACGTTTCCGCGGCCCTGGTGTGGCCAGATGGCCACACCCAAGTGGTGGAACTCCCCTCTTTGGTGATTCGCCCATATCTTCTGCTGGTTTTCTCGTTTCAGCTCCAGGATTTGACGAAACAGCCTTTGATTGTTGGCTTTAACTGCTTGATTTGGGAGGATTCTTTTCAACCTCTCTGATATGCCAAGATTTTGCCCTGATTCCTTGATTTCGAATTTATTCTGAATTAAATCAGATTTGGTGGGCTTTTGGGCTTGTTTCTCTTTCCTTTCTTTTAGCAATTGGGCCTACATTTAGCAAAGATGAAGAAGACTTATTAATAGGATTTATTAGCTAAAAAGTATGGTAAGGTGACAATGTATATGCAATATATGTGACTGATCACACCCCCACACTTATCTTTTGCTCGCCCTCGAGCAAAACATCAGACTAATTCTAATCAATTATTAGACCACTTTCGCAGGTCACTGCATTGCACTGAGCATGTTCAACAAGCCGTTAAACCTCTAGGTTACCCCTAGAGGATGAGTTTTGTCTCGTGAGGGTTTTCAGTGGATTGCACCCACAAAATCCATAAAAAATGTTAGTATTTTCGAAAAGCATTTTGAAAGGAGAAATATTTGAAGTATATTTGTAAGGCTTTAAGTAATCTATAAGATATAGGAATATCAAATTTTTCATTCCGAAACTCAGTCTCTATTCAAAAACATGTCATCAATCAAAGTAAGGAGTCAAATTGTACTTCTCATCTAGTCTTTTAATTTACCTTGAGTCGTATGCACCATCTTGACTGTGAAGTTGACTAAGGGTTCTTTAACATTAACTCCTTTGCCTTATTTATATTTATTTTTGGTAGAATTTATTCCTCAATTTTATTAGGCTTTCTAATCTGCTCATGTAACGAGCCTTTAGTCGGTGACACCCAAACCGGATAGTTTTTGGGCACGAGGTGAGAAAACATCCCTAAGGACTTAAACACTCGAGCAGACAAGGCCACAAAATCAAGGTTTTTTTTTTTTATAAAATGTACCCTTTTAGGCGTGAATACTTATGCTTCATGAGGCAAAAATACCCAGCTTAATCAGAGGATTTATATATATATATTTTCAAACTTATCTAATTATCTTTTGCATAAATACCAAGGCTTGCTTAGGCCAAAGCACCTAGCTAATCAATAATTAGATTTGTTTATTATTTTTTCATACATATATTTTTTTTATAAAGCATAAGAGTCTTTATTTTTAAACCCTAAGTGTGTAAGTGTATTTAGTGTGCATATTTCATCAAGGTAAATATCAAGACTAAATTACTTTCACAAATTTTCTTCCTAACCTTAAAAATCAAATAAGTCATCTGACTTTGATCAAGTATAAGAAATCCTAATTATGATTTTCCTATTCCTTAAAATTGACTTAATTTCTTACAAAAATATATCAAAATATTGTTCTACCCTTTCAAAAAGTTTTTTTTATATATATGTTTTCCATTTTTTTGGTTATATTAGTCATGTTAGAACCCTCCCCCACACTTATCTCATGCATTGTCCCCAATGTATGAAAGAAATGTATAGATGCATGAAATAAAATGAAAAAGAGGAAAGTTACCGATACACTGGGTCAAAAAGACCCATAGCCGTTTCATTTACCGGCACCGATTCCAAGAAGGGTTTAAGGCGTTGACCATTTACCTTAAAGTCATTTCCATTCTAAGTGTCACTGATCTCAACTGCACCGTGTGGAAACACGATTTTTACAACGAATGGCCTAGTCCATCTTGATTTTAATTTTCCTGGAAAAAGATGAAGCCTAGAATTATAGAGTAAGACTTTCTGTCCAGGGACAAAGGTTTTTCTTATGATGTGTTTATCATGAAAAATCTTAACTCTATCTTTAGTGATCCTAGCATTTTCATAGGCCTCATTTCTTAACTCCTCTAATTCGGAAATTTGTAGATACGGCGCCAAAAATTGATTTTCAAAAATTTGATTGGGGTTAAACCTGCACAAAAATACAGAATTTTAGAACTTTAAAATAGAGATGTGCAAGGTGCTCAATTCTACCGCTATAGCAAGTGGCTATACGGGTCGTGATCCACGAGGATGGACTAGCGATGGAAGCTTTTCTAGCAAGTTCTCTTTTATGCTACCATTAATGGTTAAAGTTCTTCTTTAGTTTCTTAAAAAGAAAAGAAAAATTAGGTTAAAGTGAGTTAGGAGATTGTTTGTGGGCTAAGGGAGGGTAATGACTTCCCCACCTTATCTTGTTTATAGGATAAGCCCTTAAGATTGATTGTGCAAAGTGTGCAAGATAAAGAAAAGTAACATTCAACAAGCAAATAATCATTCAAGAATGTTTCCTAAACTATATGCCATGCAAACATACCTTTTGCTCCAGCACTCTTAACAGTAATGTAAAATGTAAACGAATTAGACACGTGCCTAAACGCAAAGTCTAAACCGTTTTTAGCATTTAACAAACATCATTTTACTGTTGAGGTTAGAAAGTAAGTACAGTGAGACAAACATGAAAATAGATAGCTGCAGATATTAAACTTTACACTACAGCCAACCTGCAGAAAATACATGTTAGTAGTTCACTCAGATTGCCACAAGAATGTAGCAATTCTGAGGGCTTATGGGCGCTGCTTTCTTGAGCAGAGTCCAGAGCCACTTATATGTCCACTGTAGCTAGAATTCCTTGTTGTTAAATCTGTACAAAAAAAATAAAGAAGAAGTTAACCAAAAGTGTAAAGAGAGAATAACTCACCGTCCCTCCCCGACGACGGCACCAAAAATTGATTGTAGAATCAAAGAGTTAAGAGATTTACCGTGTAGCTTTGGCTAACGCGTCGTGTCCATGAGAAGGAATGCGATGAAAGCTTTTCGGTGTTTTGTTTAGTAACAAAGAATTGTGCTCATTTTTTAATTGAAGAGAGAATGGAAAGAAGGGAGATGATTAAAAGAGACATTGCAACTTTGGAGAAGGCTTTGGAAAAGGTGAATTTTTGTATAAAGTTTAAAAAGTGATTTGTTATTTTTTTAATGAAGAAGAAAATCTGGGCTCACTATCTCGCTACTCAATTATATGTTCTTCTATTGAAATCATTAGTGCCTCAACTTAATCATAGGCAAAAACTTAAGATTGCTTTTAGAAAGGTTAAGCAAAGCACATAAGATGTTTGAAAAATTAATTCTTTTCTTTAAGAAATCGTCTTGAATTGAATGTTAAATCATCAAGAGGTTCAAGTATGAGATAAAAATAATTTCAAGAGACGTTTTTAAAAGAAGTAGAAGTTAAAAATTCCAAACCCATCCTCATGTGCCTTCAAGAATACTTTCAAAGAAGAAAGGCTTTAGTTTAGGCATTTAAATGATTCATTGGGTCTTTTTCATGAAAACCATTCAAAAAGAAGATGGATCAGAGAGAGGAGTAGTAATGAGCCCAGAAAACCAATTTAGCTACTCATGAAAGACAAAAGAACAATGCAAGTAAATAACACAAGACATACCGTAAAATGAGTGGAAGAAATATAGCTCGATTCATGTATTGATGTCACTTCAATCTTCAAGTTACAAGCACTCAATTCCTCTCTCTCACAGGTACTTGTACTGAACTACAAATTGCAAAACAAAAATATAATTTTTATACTATCTAACAAAGAGCCTAAACCTTAAAGTATAAACAAAAATTCTAATCCTAGTCTTCGCTCCTTTTTCTCCATTGAACATGGTATTTATAGGAAAAAACCAGAGGGGCGAGGTTGTGAGAAGATTGGGGAGCAAACGCTCCCCCAACAGCTTTTAACAAGCCACGAAAATGTGGCTAGAGCCGCGTTTTCGCGGCCCTGGTTTAGCCAGATGGCCACACTCAAGTGGTGGAACTCCCCTCTTTGGTGATTCGCCCATATCTTCTGCTGGTTTTTCTCGTTTTAGCTCCAGGATTTGACGAAACAGCCTTTTGATTGTTGACTTTAACCGCTTGATTTGGGAGGATTCTTTTCAACCAGTTTTTAACCTCTCTGATATGCCAAGATTTTGCCCTGATTCCTTAATTTCGAATTTATTTTGAATTAAATAAGAATTTGTGGGCTTTTGGGCTTGTTCTCTTTCCTTTCTTTTAGCAATTGGGCCTACATTTAGCAAAGAAGAAGAAGACTTATTAATAGGATTTATTAGCTAAAAAGTATGGTAAGGTGACAATGTATATGCAAATATGTTACTGATCAATTTGTAGCTTGGGAGTGAATTTAGAGAGTGGATCAGGAGTGCTTGCTTCTTGTAAGCGGGTTCCGTTGGTGCCGATCTTGAGCGTGGTCATGAGCTTCATGTGTAGATTTCAACTTTCCTCCACCATCGCCTGGTTTCGCGGAGTGGTTGGAGAAAACCTTTATTGCCTCTTTCAGCTGGATGTGAGGCTGAGCTCGGGAGAGGACCTCACTCTTTCTGGCGATATTGTGCTTCAGAAGGTGTTTGCACAGGGGATGAGTAACTTGTAACCCACTAATGAACACAAGGGTGAAAATTTCTTCACTACAATTGAAGATTTTGGTTAGTTTGTTCTGAAAAAAAATTTGATGCAAGACATAAGACTTGTAAATCACCTAGAGGGGAGTGAATAGGTGATGGCTATACTAAATGACAAATAATGCGAAATAATTTACTTGATAGCAACCTGCCAAATACCAATCACAACACAAGGAATACTTGCAAATAAGTAAACAACATAAGTATGCAAGTAAGTAAAGATAGAGTAGAGTGAAGAGAAAAGAGTAAGCAATCGCAAACACGATGATATGTTCTGAGGTTCGAGCCACTACTCTATGTCCCAGCCTTCAATACTATAAAGGACTTTCACTATGACTGATCTCACTAGATCGTCAATCATTACAAGATCTCACTAGAACTCAATAGACTCACAAGTCGTCTCTCGCAGTGTCGCAACACCCACAACGGAGCTCACTAGCTCACTTGAGGCCGCAACCTCTACAACATTACAATAGAAGAAAATCAATGATCTTCTCTTGATCTCAAAAGGCTCACAAGCACAATCCTATAACCAAGATGAGGAGGAGAGGCTCTTTGGGATTGTGCAGTGGAAATAACTTGTAAAGATGTGGAGGGAAGGCTCAAGCTAAAAAACAAGAATGTGAAATTTTGGCTCAAAAGATAATCTTTTAAGAAAAAGACTAAAACTTTATTAAATCTTGTTGAAAACTTATAAAACTTGTTCAAACTTTTTAAAGGGTTTTTATACAGTCCCACTATTTATAGGGGATGAAAACATGAGGAGAAAACCCAAAACTGCCATTGGGGATAAATCCAAAAAAAGACAAACATAAAAATAGTCGTTGGGAAAAATCAAAAGTAAATCCTTCTGTTGGTCGACCAGCCGGTCGATCGCCATCGATCAGATTTTCGATCGTTAGGGATAGTGATCGATCGGTCGGTCAACTATTTTTCCTAACAAGAGAGCAAAGCTCTCTCTCGGTCGACCGGGTCGGTCGACCGGACCCAATCGAGAGCAAGGCTCTTGCAGTCGGTCGACCGAACGGTTGACGAAGTGCACACAATGCACTTGGTGCATGTCGAGCGGTTCGCTCTGTCGACCGACAGCGGTCGACTGACAGAGGAATTCTGCTGTCTGCGGTCGACCAGTCGATCGACCGACCAAGGGCCAAAATCATGTTTTGAAGATCTTTTGAAACCAATTTTTTCTGACAAAAATAAACTTTATTTTTAAACATAAAATAAAGTTCTAGGGACTTGATAAAACCAGTATGTGATCATGGATCAACACAAAACGGAGTTAGAACTTTATTTTGTAAAAAATCTTTTCTAAATCGAAAACTGATTTATCTGAAACTCGTTTTTACGAAACTCGATTTGAAAATGACAAAGAAAATAGTTTTGAACTCTTTTTAAAACAGTTTAGGAATATGAAACATATGTGTCTGTCAATCCAAATAGCTATCAACCTATGTCATCACTGTTCTAGCAGATGGCTATAAAGCCTATCTAAAATAAAAAAAACAAAAATATAAATCTTGATATAGTCTTCTCTTGCAAACTTGATCCTTGAGCTCTTTTATGTGTTTAGGCTCTGGGATCGACATCTTTCATGGCTTCAAAAGGTGTGAGTCTTATCGTGAAGCCACGATGTAACATGGTGTTAACCTGAAACTTATTTAAACAAAATTATTAGAAACATAACTACATATATTTTGTTATCATTAAAACTAGGGCAAATGGCCTTTAGGCCAACAATCTCTCCCTTTTTGATGATGAGAAAACACATGGAGTTATCACAAATAATTTGGAAAGGGACTTCAAGAAAAGCTCTCCCTAAACACATGCATATATCAAATGTGGCATATAAGTAAAATGCATCAAAAATAAGATATGAATAAGATATATCAAATAAGCTCTATGCCACCCATCTATGCATACCAAGAATACAGAATTACATAGGTGTATGCACAAACAGCAACCTCCAAAACAAGTGGTAAATGGTTGGTTTACAAAGGATACTCAAGAACTCAAACACACCACATACCACACATAAAAAATATGTATCAAATATCAACTATAAAAAGAGATACATAACTTCCCAAAGGTAACAGTGATATCATAAAAGAAATTTGTCCATACAAAAGTGTTCCAAACCATAAAATAAGTACAACAATATAAAAACACATGTCCAAACACTAAATACATGTCCAAGTAAAAGAGTACACACATAAGACATGAAAACATAAAAACTCCCAGATAACTCCAAAATCTCTTTCCCCTTTTTGTCATTAACACAAAAGGGGTCACTCTTCCTGAAAGTCTGGATATTCAGGAGGAGCTGGTGTCTCGAAAGGAGCTGGAGGATGTACCCAGGGGCCAAATGGAGGACCTGATGCAGGAAGAGGTTGTGTGTGGCCTCTTAGAAGAGGAACTACCAAGCATTCCTATTATAGCTCTCATCGACCCAGGTCTGAAGGTAGCAATGGATAAGCAGATATATTGCAGGTCGTTCTGAACTCTGTGCTCAATCCTTTCAAAATTTGTGGTCATCTTCAGATCATGTTCACGAAGCTGAGCAAAGAGAGTTGTATATGGGTCAACAGAGGCTGAAGAGGATCTAGGGGCAATAGCAGGAATGAAGGAGGGGGCTGAGGAATAGGAGCACGCTCCCTAGCACGCATTCTCTTGAGGAGAGTGTTGTTAATATCAATAGATGGTTCGATGGATCGTTCAGCAGAAAGATCAAATTTTAATTATTTGAGGAGTCAGGTAATGAGCATCCCGAATGGTAAGTACCAGTTTGGGATCAAAAGGTACTCAGAAACCATGAAATTCATGATGAGCTTATGAATGTTAACTCTAATGCTTTCAAAAGGTAATAGATCAAGAGGAGAACAGAACCCTGTGTATGACTATATTCTCCTGATTTTGGCAGGAGATTATAGAACACTATCTTAGTTAGGATCTCCTCCCTATCATTTAGCTCTTTGAGGGTGGTTGCCTTGACTTCCCAAGACTTGGGAAGACCTTCCGATCTTTTAGTCATTGTCGATGTTGTCACCTAAAGAAGATAAGGCATTAGTGATCTTGGTGAAACGAGTGAGCATATCATCTATGCCTTCATTATCAAGCATATAGAAATTCTCATATTGAGAACGGAGCAAGTGAATTTTAGATCTCTTGAGTTGTGACGTCCCCCATAAGTAACAATAAGAACATTCCAAACTTCATAAGCAGATTTGCAATTTATGATGCGGGAAAGATCATCTTCATTTAAAGCTTAAGTGAGTGCATATTGGGCTTTAGCATTGGCCTCATAGTCCTTAGCGGTTGCTTCGGACCATGTGTCTCATTAGTGAGAGATTCAATAAATTCTTTGGTGATGAACTTGGCAACTCTAACTTCTAGGGATTTTAGGAATAGGTTCATTTTGACCTTCCAAATGGAGAAGTTCAAGCCATCAAATTTGGGTGGGGACTTGATGCTAGAAAAGTCAACCGATGCCATGGATACAAGTATAGTGCACAAAAAATAATAAATGCAATAAATAGATATAGCCAATAATGAGGATTTCCCTAAGGTGGTTAAACCAAATTCTAGGGTTAGGCTCTGAGACCAATTGAAATCACCTAGAGGGGGTGAATAGGTGATGGCTATACTAAGTGGCAAATAATGCAGATTAAAAAACTATTTAATAATAAACAACAACAATAATAAAACTGTAAGAAAGTAGACAAATAATAGTGCAAGTAAAGGGGGGAGAGAG